>JAMKCH010035542.1:0-14916 GCA_023653785.1 Ophioderma brevispina
AGATCTCGACCTAGCAGCCAGTTGCCAACGGGCAAGGGAGGGCCGCTCCGACTTGCGTTCTCCCCCCCTTAATTGGAGGACCATTTGAAGGCTACCAAATGGACCTGGACCTGGCCCGTGACCTATGGCAGTCAGCTAGGTGCTTTCTCTAATGGTCCTCGCCCCCGACCCAATATCCTCTTTGGCTGGGTGGAGTTCTCCTCGGAATCCTCCGATGCCTTGACTTTCCTAGCCTCGCTAGTGACTCGGCAGCGGAGGCTTCAATTTCTTGGTCGCTTCGCCTCATGTCAGCTTTCCCTGCGACGCGAGAACGCCTGCTTTACTCTTCGTAACCTGAGCTTCCGCCTTTGCATCGGAGTTCTCTAGACAAGCCCGAGTCCGCGGGCGTCCTCTTCTTTCTTTCTTCGGAGGTTCGTTGGTGACATCACTGCTTGCCTCAGCGGAACGCGTGGAGTCGGAGCAGGCGCTCAAGGAGGCTCAGGCGGAAGACTCCTCCGGGAGGATCTTCGTCTAGGGAAGAAGAAGAAGCGCTCGGGCTCCTCTTCTTCCATCCGTGCCGCCAAACAGGGCTAAGTGACCACCAACTCCTCCGACCCAAGAAGCCCTCATCCCCGTCTACTTCTCTCAGACGTCCTGTTCCAAGGGCCAATGCTGTCTCCCTCCCAAAGCAGGCGGCCTGGAAGTGGAAGAAGCCTTTGTCCGGAGGGCCCAACGTCGTGCCGCGTTGTCCCTCTCCTCCGGAGAGGGGAGCCTTACCACCTCCGGTGGGCGGCCGCTTAAGTTCTTTTGTGCGGGAGTGGCCAGCCCTTTCTCCGCACCTTTGGTGCTGAGTGTGTTGGAGCGGGGGTATCGAAGTAGAATTCACCGGCGACACCCCATCGCTTCCATTCCGAGACCTTACCCTGCTTCCGGGTGAGCCGAAGAATCAAGTTCTTCTGGACGAGGTCTCGGACCCTCCTTTCGAAGGGTTCCATTTCCCCTGTCTACCCCCCCCCCCTTTCCATCAATTCACACCGAGGGTTTTTGGTCGACGTTCTTCTTGGCTCCCAAGAAGACTCTGGATTGGCGTCCCAGTTTCCTGAACCTGAACCGTTGAACAGTACATCAATCCGAAGAAGTTCAGGATGGGAACTCTCGCGTCGATCCTTCGCTGTCCTTTTGAAGGGGACCTGGGCATCGTCTTTGTATCTGAAAGACGCCTCCCTGCAGGTTCCAGTCGCAAAATCACAGACCGTCGAGGGCTTCAGATTCCAATCCAGGGCCAGTCATACGTGGACGGCCTCCTCGCCCCTTTGGACTATCCACCTCTCCAGGGTCTTCACGATCGTGACCCGAGAAGTGGGGCGCCTTACTCAGGCGACAGGGGGTCCACCTCTGCATTCCTGGACGACTGGCTAATCTAGACGTACCGTCGCCCCAGGCGACTGCCGCGAGGTCGGTCGAACCATTCAGGTGGTGCAAAGGTTGGGCTTATTGTCAACAGTTCGACCAATCGAGCTAACCAACCCCCTCCTCAAGACCTGAGGGTATCTGGGTGCTGGTCGGCTTGCCACTGCTTCCTGGCATTGTCCAGAAACCGGACGGCCGAGCAAGTGGATGTCGTGGTGCAAGCTGCGACATCCATGGCGTGCTTTCGCAGGCCCCCGCTCGAGACTGGCTTTTCGCCGTCTAGGCTTGATGGCCAGTCTCGTCGACCTTGTCCCATACTGTCGCTTTCCATATGAGGCGATGCTGCTTCAATGCACCTCGGACGCCATTACAGGCCGATCAAGAACCCAGACTCTTGTCTGATCCCCATCAATGCGGAGAGCCGGGAGCACCTGGCATGTTGGTCTCACCGACCCAACCTGACAATCGGGGAATTCTTTGTCCCCGCTGCCTCCTTCGATATTGTTATCACTACGGACGCGTCGACGTCGGGTTTGGGGGGTTTCATCAACCCTAGAGACCCCTCAGCGCCTCGTGGACGTGGTCCCCGGACCGAGGCTCAGCCCATGTCAATCTCCCTCGACTTGTGGGGCATGGAATCTACCCTAGCTCACTTCGAGGGCGATTTTGACCTAACGCCATGTCCTAGTACCGAGGACAACTCCAAACGTGTGCCCACATCAACAAACAGGGCGGACTCGGTCCCGGCCCTGTTCCCTCGACGGCCAATGCGGATCATAGCGTGGTGTGAGACCCCGGCCATCACGATGTCGCATACTTCCGTGGGCCGTCAACCTTTTGTCTTGCCGACGATTGTCACTCGGCAGGATGACGGCCCTCGGAATGGATACTGAACGCGACAGAGTGAGTCGTACAGGAATATCTTCGAGAGACTGTATGTGCCTCAGACCGCAACCTGTTCCCCTCGAACCAGAGTCACCAGCTCCCTCTGTACTACACCCGGACTCACGACCCTGGTGCCGTACCAGTCAACGCTCTGGAAGATGGCTGGACTGGGATCACGGCCTATGCCTTCCCACCAATTCCAATCCTCCATCTGTACAGTTTCGCAACAAATATTGGGCGGGAGGCGTGCCGTTGTTCCAATCCACTCACGCTACCCTTTTGGCCGAAAACACCTTTGGTGTCGTCCAATGGTGGATCGCCTGGCGGTTCTGCCGCTGCGTCTACCAAATCACCGTCCGGATCTAAAAACTCTTCCGGACGGAGGGAAGCGCCAGTCTGTCTCTGGAGCACCTAACGTTGACTGTGTCAGGCCATTATCCTGCAACGATGCCGAGATTCCTGGCTTATTCACAGAGGGCTGCCGTGCTCATATAGCGGTAAGAAGAAGTCCCCCTGCGCTCTAAGCGCCTCGGACCCTACTTCCGCGGGTGTGAGCGACGAGGGGGGTCTCCGACTCGGGCATCGCCGAGATCGCTGACTTTCCCAACCAGATCTCTTTGATAGCGGACTTGAAACTTAACTTCGACCTGTTAGAAAAACTAACTACAAGTCCGCTATCCTAACAATCCACAGAGGGTTTGACGACGGCTCCAACTATCATGACGCTGGTGTTTCGATCCGTCTCCTTCTTAGAGGGGATGTTTAATACCCGACCATCCGACCAGGAAAAAAGGGGGGCGTACATCCCACCACGGGACCATTAACTCAGTCTTAGACTATTTAGTGAAGCCCCGTTCGAACCAATGGCCGAGGCATCAATAAAACATGTCACCATGAGACTGGCTTTCTTTCTGGTTGCTCTCGCCTCTGGGAGAGGATGCTCGGAGATTAAGAAATATCTCGATGTCAGCGTCTGCATTCCCTCGGGACAGTCAAATTGTTCTTTAGGAGAGTGCCGGATTTTCTGGCCAAGAACTAGTCATCCTCATTCCGACGCAACAATTATCTTAACCCAGAATGCATGTCACTCCTGTCGTTGCGGTAAGATCGCCTGTGGTGTCCCCTTCGGAAGCCCTTGAGTACTATAAACGTAAAACTCGTCCGCTCAGGGGCTCGAACGCCTCGTTGTTTCTTACACACGCTTCCCTCCACGGGTCCGCGTCCAAAGCGTCGATTGCTTAAATGGATTAGCGCGTAATTACTGATTCCACGCGGATAGGAGCTTCCCATCTCGAGCCATTCAGTTCGTACACACGACCTTCGTCATGGGCCTAACACCGCGGAATCAGTATTGCCGAATCTGCTAGCTAATGTCGTGGAGGGCTCCCACAACGTTTTCGTCGGTGTACTAAAACCGAAACGTACAAACTTCCCCAAGATAACTTGCGAGGGCACTCCTGCAGAACAACACTAAATTCTACCACCTACATAAAGTCTCCCCACCGTTGCCGCGACTGTGACGCTCGCACCGGAGTATTCCGTTTGTCAGGTGAGCATCCATGTCCCCCGATTTTTATGTTAATCCTTTCGCCTTTAACATATGTTTCGTTATGTTAGTGTAGGTTCGTCGCCTTTGGCTGCCCTCTGTGACCTCTGAGATATCATGCTCCACCTCCGACTGAGTGTGCTAGTCTGGTGTTGATTGAAATTATTCTTTCCACGGGGTTAAATGCATATATTTTCCAGTCACCATTGGTGTAAAGGAAATCAGCTCAGTGTACTGATTCAGTTATAAACCATTATGTTTTCATAATCATTTAACTGAGGCCTTGATTTCCTTTCCATGTTTGAATTCCCTCCCTTCCCGCTTCCAGACCCGCCCCACAGCATGATATGAACGCGCGTTCCGTTGGGCTTGAGGCAAAACGGAATTAAGGAAGAGCAATGGTCGACAGGGTGTGACTTGGGTCACTGGTCGCACCATTTTTATCTTTTAGGGGTTCCCCTAAAATAGGTATTGTTGGGGCAATTCCCTTCTCAGAAGTGAAATGCATATATTTCAAGCATTCAACATTGGAAAGAAGGAAAAAAAATAAAAAAAATAAAAAATTATTAAACATATTTTTTTCTAAATACAGCAATCTAACCACTATGGATAATGGCCATTGCTTATTTGCTCATTTCTATAAAAGGAAAGTAATACCCAAACTGCACCACACTGTACTTCAGTGAATTGTACAGAAAATGAAGTTGAACATAGCGAGGAATATTTCATTGTAGAACACCACGCTGTCACCTTCGAGCCTAGGTTATATATCCATTTTAAGGATAAGCACTCCTGTTATATCTCTTTTCTTTGAAGGTGACTTAGTAGGGAAAATCACCGTATGATGGCAGTATCTCTTTGTCTAAGATTAGTGTGTTTCTGAGCTTTTTTTTTCTTACTCTGGACTTTAGCCAGAATTTGGCGGGTTAAACCTGGTTTTGGTGAGTGCTCAAACCATCTCGCTTCCCTTCCCTTTGCCACCTCATAGCAAATGAAAAAGAACAATTTTCCACTAGATGTGTCCTAATTTTTGATAGCAATTTTGGTTCTTTCAGGCAAGGGAAACCAAAGCCTACAGCATACGTCTTGCATCATCACACCTAGGAGAAGACCTGGAATTGCAGTTTATATTCCCCCACCACAAAAGCAAAGCATTTTGGTATTCAACAGAGAACGGCATTGAATGAGCATTTGTGGTGCCAGTGAAAGGAGAACAGGTGAGCAGCCATACAGTAAGTGATATGCTGTAGAGTAGTAGTAGAAGTCAACAAACAGTGTGATGATGTTGCGTCATTCTACAATCACGTCTTATGTATGCTAATCATAAATACTAACGGTGCTTATATTGCGGGCAATTCCAACCAATATGATCATTGCGCATATACATACATAAAGCAACATCAGCACCAACTGCAGAAGCAACTAAAAATCTGCATTTTTCACGCTTTGTTTGAAGACTGCAACTGATGTTGATGATCTAATAATGGCAGGTATCTGGTTCCAAAGAGTTGGCCCACCTACACATCCAAAAGATCTGTCCCATTCTTTTGTTACACTTAGGGACAACAAGCCGAGTGGCATCCTGAGATGAGCGAAGGCCTTCCCTTTGTGGTGCATAGCTGCTAAAACACTCTGTTAAAGTCTGACTCAGAGATTTCAAAATATTATTTTTCTGTGTAATAATGAAAAATAGTCAACTAGAACTAAAGATAATAACCTAAAATGCACAATACCGAAATTTGAGATGAATCGGATTTTTCGTTTTGATGCAGTAAACATTTATGTGTAGTATTACGTCCCATAGGATACTGTGTATAACAAAAATTCCGGATCCGGAATTTTAAAACAAAGTTGTGATTTTCTATATGAAGGAATTTGATTTAAGCTTAGCAATTTCACACAGTGATTAGTATATGGACAAGCATTATGTACATGCAAAAAACACGATTTTTTTGGAAATTGAGGGCGCCCTCCTCAGGAAATCTCTGAGTCGGCCTTTAAGTATGTTGGTGACAGATCATTTTGGGATTTGTATCTTACAGAAGAATTTGAAACTGATACGTTTAATCAATGGGCAACCAGTGGCAAAGAATGTTATAACAGAGTGAAAATAATGACGGCGGGGCACCTGAAAAACTATGCGGGCAGCCCCGATTTTTTGTGAGGCGTTGCGCCGAGGAACATCCTGATTCTTACAGCTGGAGATCAGTGCATTCCCATAGTCTAATTTAGAAAGGACAAGTGCCTGTACAGCATTAGCAGCAGCCTCGCGGTCAATAAATCTTCTAATTCTAGCAAGGTTCCACAGCAAAAAATTAACTGATTTGCTATGATTTGCTCAAGTGTAATCTTTGGCAAAACAGTTGTCTATTAGACTCACTTAGCTACTCTACTGGGTGTTACTTCCAAGAGAAGTTCAGGATGGATGTGCGCCAAGGGACCATACATGGACGACCCTTTTCAGATCATCAAAATCGGCTTGGGCTGACCAACATACCCACAACATTAGGGGCCAGATCTTATAGGTACTCTGTGTGTACTCCAGGGTTAGATTGATCCCTACACAGATAGGGGGCACAACCAGTCATGATCAAAGAGATGCATCGATGATTCATAATTTTGTGTGTGGCATTGGTGGGGTTAGGTGTTCCCCTATTTTGTGCAAAGCATGGAACCCTTGCAATATATTGTTGTTTCAAGACCCTTTGTTTTTTTTTTGTTTCTTGAATATTTGATAATGGTTAATGGGGTTGGGTACAAGAAGGGTATCCCCTTCCCATGTAAACACAGAAGTCTCACAGTATTTGGTTTTCAAGACATTTCTAATCCAAAAAGATGATAGACCCAATTTAAAAATTTAAAATTGCCAGTTGGTTAACAACAATAATGATACTGAAAGGTAAAATCTACCACTTGAATAAAGGTGAAACTAATTAAAGTATATTGAAATTAGATTATCATATTGTCAGAAAATACCAAAAATTGTGTATACTTGCATAAATTACATTTCACCCTTGATTTTTCACTATCTTTCAGGGTCCGAATGCTGTAAAAACGCCCATCTTCATGCTACTTTGGTCGACATGAGCACTGGCCTTGTGAACTGTACCATCACAATGGAAGGAAGAAAACTTACACATCCTAGTATGCAAACAGAAGCGATGCTTGGCGTATGAGAAAAAAGTGGCCCCTCATATCATATTGGTATTACCGGCACTTGTTAATGAAGCTGGCTTAGGTACGATGGATAATTTGCCTAATGACTAAATACTCAGATGGGTCAAGTATGTTGGATCCGTTGGGTTTAAGGTACATTTATTGCAATGCTAGGTACTATCACATAAAAATGTATATTGGGATATGCGGGAGCCAATATTTTGAGACAATTGGATTCGTGTAATTTAGGTCATAAAGATAAAAAAAAAATCATCCACCGTCCCTAACTTGATGACTGCTGTAGCTTTCCATAAGATACATTTTCTAACCCCTAACATGCATTTAGTTGCCAAGAATGATAACCGGTTGACATTTGATGAGAATGGTTTTGTGTCTTTGTGCAAAGGCAAGAAAGACACAAAGGAATCACTTGGTCACTGTTGTCCACTGTGTTTAATGTCTAGTGTTGTTGTCTGTTGATATGAAAAGGGGTTACATTTGCCTGTAATATCCGATACTCCGATTGATTTAAACCAAACTGAGTCATAGGTGCAACATGGGATCCTCATGTGTTGATGAGGTAAAGATCACATTCCAAGGTCCAAAAGGTCAGTGAGGTCAAGTTGTAAGAATTGAAATTGAAAATTGATCTTCAATTGGGAAAACCCAAATTTTATGGATATTCAATGCACACCCTCATTGTTTGAGGGGTCCAGGTCACATATCAAGGTTAGGTCATATGAGGCCTATCATTCACAAACCGCGTGGCAGGCGACACTAGCAGTCCGAGGAACGCGAGGATGTTCTCAATATCTGAGCACAAAAGAACAAATGTATCAGTGTTTAGCCCAGTGTCGACACATTCTTTTCTCAATCCACAGATCCCCATGGCGCAGGCTATAAAATCTAAAAATACTGATGCTAATCTTCATTGCTCCAATAAAACGTATCAATCCAAATCTGGTGACTAGTTGGTGGATAATACATTAGGGTCAGGAAATCATAATTTGGAATGGATCTAGGAGTTTTAAGTATGGTCCCATTGGTAGCAAAAGAAACCGGCTAAAAATAGGTCTTGTCAGTAGGTGGTCATAAAAAAACCAATAGTAGGTGTCAGTAAAAGACAGGGTTTTCAACATTTTTATTTAAAAAAAGAAAAAACCTAAAAAATTTTATATTATTTTTATTTTTTTTAAAGAAGGTGTATACTTTACAAAGTTTGTACTGCGGGTATCATGGAAATACCTATAACTATTTATAATCAAGTATGGGCATTTTTCAAACATGCTTTTAACACATTTTGGGGAAAATGTCCATATATAGATTATGGATATTTACACAATACCTACAGCAGAAATTATGTAAGAGTACAACTGGTTTCATAATCTGCAGAAAAATGAAAAATACGTTAGGGTTGCCAGAAAAAAAAATCAAAACGTAAAAATATGAAAAAACCCTTGTATTTGGATTTTGAATCCGAGAGCTGAAAACCTTCAGAAATGTAAAGAAAAGAATCATCATATTTTGGTTGACATTATTGTGATGTGACCACAATTGGAAAATATGATCTTTAACCTATTTAGTAACCCTTGAGCTAACCCATGAGTCCACCAATAAACATGAGACAGTGATATTTTTCCCCCACTAAACCGTTACTATAGGAAAGATCGTGGGTAGTTTGTTGTGTCACCTCTCAAACTGTTGTGGATTAGCTTTATTTTTACATCAGTGCCAGCAAAGTAATTTTCTAAAAGAGCTGCATTCCATCATCTTAGAGCTTGAAAGGAAGAGACAAAGAAAATTAGGTGGTGCCTCGGAAGAGGTGTGGGCATTTGTACTCATCATGGAAGATTCCTGCCTTCCTGTGCTCCACCGGCAGACCACCTACCTGGCAGGATAGGATGGTATGTGTGAAAAAGGAAAGCTTACAATAGGGGCACCCATACTGCGATGTAATTACACTACACTCACTTCCATGTTTTGATAACCCTGGATGACATTGTAAATGCCACAAATTTGCATTTTACAATTAAAAACATAATCTTGGGGACGCCCAAAAGCCCCTAACTACCAATGGCTGCTTATAATTTATCAAGCTCATAATGACATCTACCTCACCTGTAGGGCTAAATTGCATCATGATTACATACACCATGTGTTTTGATTTTTAATGTCGCCTGAAACAAATGTCTGTGACACAACTAGTCGGCCTGCCTGCCTGCCTGCCGTGCGCCTGCCTATGTGGGTGTGCCTGTGTGGATTTAAAAGTTCAATGTGAAAGTGTGGTGCCATTTTAAAAGTTAAGTCTAATTGCAAACCAAATTCCAGTCATTGATGCAATGTGGGAATCTGCATGTTTGATGAGGTCAAAGGTCAATCTGAGGTTATTTGTGCGATTCTATTTTGTACCTGATCATGGTCCAATGTTTTGAATCAAGGTTACATGTTTGCTTCTTCGCCCGTTATCAGAACGATTAAAACATTTGAGTTAAATCGCTCCCCTGCTTTTGATGGTAGGCAGCCAGAAAAATGTGTTACTAATATGGGCCCATAGGACAGTGTGGTTAATAAATGTGGTGGACCATATTGGGTTTTGCATATCATCAAAATAAACATTTCTTGGGCACATAACTTGCAGAGGGTTCAGAGCAAAGTACTGCACTTTTTTTCTGATACAAAATCGCAATTTTGATTGAGTACAGTGGGGGTGACCGAGTTGTCAGATCGGGTCACCACCTTTAAATGTTAAAGTTGTGTGAAAGTTTGGGGATCTACACATGCAACGCTAGTAATCCACAGATCACTTTTTTTGTAATTATGCTAAAATTAAGGCATATCTAGTCATTAACCTCTCCAAGTTTCTTTCAATTTCACCACAGTAAGGGGTACAGTGGTCTCTCTGAAGTCTGTGGTGGAACAGATAGAGTCCATCCCAAGCTAATCACTATGCAATGATTTGTTGTCATCAGGCAGTGGTGTGGGTGGACAAGATCGACATAGCCCACCAAACCGTTCTCACTATGGTCCATCTCTATAAAACATGGTGTGTTTGTTAACGTTGATATGACACAGAATGTGCAGTATGATCATAAAAGGTAAACTTTTAAATCATTACTGTTCAATGACTTTTATTCTTTGGTTTAATTTGTAGAGTATCATCAAAACTTTTTTTTCTGGAATTTGATCTTATAACCAGCTCTTGGATTAATCCATATACCGCTCTCCTCCATGGTTACTTGGAATTGGGCACATGGATCATGAAAGCAATCCCGTTCCTCAAGGGGACTTTTAAAGCCGTCGGATCCCAGTGTACATAGAGTCACAACGTACATTACATCGCAGTCAGTTTCGAATAGATTTAGGGTGTAACCCCTGACTGTTCCCAATCCGCAAGCCTCATAGCGGGCCAGTAGAGCGTCCGTATCCATGGATCACGCGGCCCCTGAATCATCACACTAGCTGAACAATCCTGACACCACCACAAAAGCCATTACCAATGACTTGTGGATACGAGCAAAACAATCCAAAGCAGTGTTGAAGCATTATAGGGCGGGCCTGGAAAAAAGGAGTCTGGAAAGTTCAATCCCGGAAAATATGCTTACCTTGTGGAAAATTCTCATAATTCATAATACGGTGGAAATGTTTTCAAATGCAAGTAGTACGCATGCCCCTAATGTTTTTGTGTTGTTGCACCCCCACAAACCATTTTGGCATCCAAAATCAATAATTGGGGATAAAGGGAAAGAGCTTTGAATTCTGCTGAGCAAGACATTATTTCTGAGAATTTTTGTTTTAGGTATTTCTTGACTTCTTGTCTTCTGGGTTTTTGCTAACCAAGGCAGCTGCTATTTTTTTTAATCATCCAAACAATCACAACACTAGGAGAAAGAGAACCTTCCAAAAAAGGTGGGGGATCTTGCCAAGACTTTGGCTCATCACCGATTCCATACGAGAACAAACTTCAATGCTCTAGTGAACTTCATATTTTACTGTTTCCTTTCTTGTTAAAGGAGAATACCCGGATTTTAAGTATAATACCTTTTCATTTTAATAGAATGTCCTCAACCCAAACCCCCATCTGCAAAGTGTTCCGCCGCCGATATTTCAATCAGTTTTTGTTGTGAGAGTTAAAAAAAAAAAAAAACGTGATTAGTAATCCTCAGAGAATAGTCTGTAAAATTAATATTGGTTGCCCAAAATGAGACACATTTTTGCTCATAACTTCCAAACCAAACATCCTTTAGCACCATGATTTCACAGGGTAAATGAGAAAAATTGTGCGTGTTCCGATCGTCTTTGGGGCCCCCCTGATTTACCCGGAAGTAGTATCGATTTTGATATCAGATGAAAGGCCGTATTTTTCTCATTGTCGTCCTGAAATTTGAGCCCTCAAATCCATTTCATTCCCAAGATATAAACAAAAAACCGCCGTTTAGTGGTTAACCATCAATATTAACACAGTATTGAATAGGGCTTTGCAACATGCATTATTGCGTCTACCATCAAAACCGCAAGTTTGTTTCCCACGGTACTTGATGGTGTATGTGCAAGTGCCAGGCTCTCATATCAAGTAGAGAACAAAATACACATAAATTGGAACAAGCACCTTTAAATTGACCAATCAAATGTTCAATGACCTTTATCACAATTCCCCCCATTTCTTTGTAACTGAACATCACAGATATGCCAAACTATATATTTTCTAATTCCTTATGATGAGATGAATCATTTGAGATAATTTACAACTAATTTGAACCACTTTGTATAATTGATCCCTGCCAAACAGACCCCTTGGGACAATATTTTATTTTGATATCAGAATTCTTGAAGAGGATGGCATAGTTGTGCTAAAAATCATGTTAGAATTTAGTTGCAAGGGGGGTGCATGGGAACCAATATAATCTGCTAGACTATAGTAACTAACAAGAACATTGCATCAATGTCATTGACCTATAAATAGCAAACAGTTCCAGACAAAATAACCAACAAGAACATTGCACCAAAGTCATTAACCCGTAAATAGCAGTTGCAGAGACACAACATGACCAAAAAGCAAACATTTCAAACATAGCAGATGTCGCATATTTCAAAGTTCAAAATCAAGAAACTCTTGTGAGGGAAACGGGTGTCTCATTCTTTCGCTAATTGCAGCAAGTACATGTATAAGGAAATAATAACACCTCTGTGTGGGGAAGAACTTCATGGTTTTGTTAAAAATTAAATAAAAATATAATATGGCGCTGCAGTCTGCATGTCTGAAGATTTGAGTCTGCACAGTAGCTGATCTCATTTGGGAAAAGATTACACGGCTGGATTATTTCTTGCTTTCTTAGTCTAAATCTATACGGATGCTACTGCAGAGTACAGACTGGGCTAGTTTCGATGCAATATCTGCACGATAGGGCTTCCAAAGTGCACAATTATCAAGTGTACAGTGATGTGGCTTCTTTACAGAACCTACCCTAATGGCTACTTGGTAGTTGCCCACTAGATGGAGAGAAGGTAGATAATGGTGTGGACAGTTCCGTAGTAGACACGTAGCTACTTTGTGTCTACCCTGCAGTTACTACCCAATCATCTTGATAGTAGACAAATTGAAGGATTATAAAATTGTTCTCTGTGTAAGTATTTTTATCTTTTGAGGAAAAACATCATGAATTTCAAATTGGGCATCATCAAACCCCAATATTTCTGCACTTTTGATTAAAAAAATGCAAATATTTGCCAAAAATATCTAAAAAACTAAATTGGCCATCAGAAATACTGTACGTGTGGAGAGCCGGTGTAACCACGTAGCTACTCTGTGATGGTGTAGACAGTTGTTGTGTCCATCTATGCGGCCCAAAAACATGGAAACCTGGCCTTTGAGTGTATGTCTAGTGGGTAGGTAATCCATGTCTACTCGGTAGAAGCTATGTAACTACTAAGGCTGTCATCGGCATGTTATTTTTATGGCGACATGTTGATATAATTTGATCACGACATCGACATAGTGTCGACATAAATTTTAATTCAATTTTATCATTCAATCAAACTGACTGTATTCCTTATCTAAATCCTAGTCTAGCCTGGGCACACTGGAAACTCATTACCCACATGACCCAGTCAACTCCAGGCAGGGTCTCCTTTGGGATGCTGAATGCAGAACTACTCATATTTTGTACTGAACTTATTTTCATTGTTTGTTGTTATCATTAAATAATAAGACCTGAAAGAAAGAATTGGTCATAAATTGATCATTTTAGAGTAGACCATGTTCTCTTTTAATAGAATGTTTATTATACAAGTTAATCGCTATCTTGTTTTTCGTAGTGACATGTCAAGATATGGCTTATGGCGACACATATGTCGACAGAAGGCATATCAACGACAGCCTTAGTAACTTACTTCCCGTGAAGGTCCTGGCCTTGTATTACTAGTAGTAACACTTGCCTGTTATTCTAATTGGAAGTATGCTTGGATTTCTGGTGTGTACAATTAGAAAATACTAATCACTTTTAACGGCTTAATCACTTCCAGGTAATTTTAATCCATTGTGTAAGGAATCAAAATATGAAAACAAACAAAAACTGGTTTTAAAAAAGTGGTGAAAATGATGCTTTTCATAACACCAGTAAAACAGAATTATATCTTGCGATGTCTTGAAAGTACACCTTCAAAATTAACTACAGGACAATTCCTTTATGTACTATAAAGTACACCAAGTGTTCTGTTTTGTTGTTTTGGTAGGTTTTTCAGTTAAGATATTGACCTCAACCTGCCTTGTCACAGCTCTGGTCTCCCAATCTGTCGTTTCAACGTTTTCTCCATTATGAAGAAATACTCAACGTTGGCGACCTGGCTCAGTTCTCCCCGCAGCCTTAAAAGCTGACAAGTATCATACCCAACAAACCCATCGGGCCACGCATACTCATGTTTGGGTGCGCCCAGACATGTTGGAGCGTTGAATGTCCGCTTGTGTGGGCTCTCCTCAGTTTGTGCTGGAAGGATTTTTATCTGCAAGAATGTATGGCAATGAGTGACCACTCTGGTCTCATCACGTCGTTTTAGCCACTGGGTAACCCCGCCCAATCCTGAGAGTAGCGTTTGTTGTGTTACTTGTAGACTGTTATCTCAATTTAGGTCGAAGATTACAGGTGAGCTGTTAGATAACCTTTAAGCATAAGTGCACATTTTTTGCAAGAGCGCCCCCCACATTTTTCAAAATTTGGATATTTTTGGCCCAGTTACGTGGTGATTGTCTAGGAACTATACCCGGAACGAGAATGCTAAAAAAATGCGAATTTATCATAAAATGAAGCGATTTTGTAATCTAGAATTTGGAACCCAGATTGGACTTAACTTCAGAGCTGGATGCTACGTTTATTCCGTCCAGATAATAGTGCCACCTCGAGAAATAACCTCTGACTTGATTTTGCCTTACAAAAAACCACTTAATTATTGAGCGTAGACACGTACATGGCATTATTTCCCGGCTATTTCACATTGGGAAGCCGTTTCCAGCAGCCGTTGAATCATTATCTGAGATCTCCTATAATACTATTCTAAATTCAAATTCCTTCGTTTGTGAGACACAGACTTTTCGAGCTTAACCATTCACAGGTATATTTTTAACTACCATTTACCATTACTACCGTGTAAAATCTCAATTTTTTGAAAAATTGGGGCCGCTCTTCAAAAAAAGTGCTAATATTGCTTTAACTCTATAACCTTAGACCTGGCTAGAAGTAGTCCAGATTCACTTCAGTAGTTTCATTGTTTTGCGCAGTGAAGCTGAACCTTTGTCTAAAGCTAGGAACATATGCTATTTTCTGGCCAACCTGACCTTTCATTTCTAGACATAATGTCTCACCTCTAGCTCTTTTTCAATGAACTGTAACCCACTATCATCTTGGTCTGCCCAAAATTGGTGCTGGCTGCATGGTCACTACAGGCCAATC
>JAMKCH010035543.1:0-15965 GCA_023653785.1 Ophioderma brevispina
AACCAAATCAATAACATTCAACATTCTAGCTGCATAAAATACAGCTTATTGTATGAGTGCACCCGGGCAAAGTTTATCTCTTTGTCAATCTTAAAGCAGCACTGGCACATCTTCACAAAGTATGAAATTTCTTCAATTTGCTCACAAATGATAGTCTAGGCCACTGGAAAGTATTTTACACATAAGAATAACACACCCCAAAACAGATAGGGACATTAATAAGAGGCTAAAGACATCCAGGTAATTTGTAGGCTAACTTTAAGTTTTCCATAGCTTTAATCAACAAATGTGTCTATTACATGAATATCATAGACTCATTGATATTAAAACCACAAAGGTCACAGACCAGTCAAACAGGGTGCATGCCGTGAAAATCAACTCCGGTGTGTGGTTCCTTGTGTTAAACGCCATTTTTATTGTCTGCTGGCCCAATCCTTGTATGTGGTGTAATCTGGTTGACCTCTTCTTAAAGAAGAACCTCTTCCCCAGAAAAGTTTAGAAAAATAAAAAATTACCACTTTTGTGACAAAGCACAAATTTCTTGATTTTTGCACCCCTCTGAAAGTTGTTTTCCCCCATTGTCCCCAGAAAACAAATTTTGGTGCAGCCACTACTAACCTTACATTGAGCGATGCATGCTAGGCATTGTCATGACCAACATTTGAGCAATACCTGACTGCACAAGCTCATACTAGAAAGAGAGGAATGACTGTGAATTGCCTGCAAGAATCACTGAATCGCTAACCTCCAGCTAGCTTTCCAAACTGAAAACAAAAATAACACAGTGTGATCTGCAGCTCACTCCATTCCATATGTCTACTAATTAATTTATTTTTTTATAAATTTCAGGGAAGGAAAGAATCCAATGTAGACTTGGATACAGATACTTCCCTAGTAGTCGAGATTTCTGATGCACTGAGTGAGAGGGACAAGGTGAAGTTTACAGTACATACCAAGGTAAGTTCATAGACTAGACATATTGACCTTGACTTTCAGTTCCAGAATTTAGGAAATAATTTCTTGCTTTTTACAACTGTCTGAAAAGCTTGAATTATCAAAGCCATTAAACTGTGCTTGTAGAGAGCTATAGTCAGTCCTATAAGGGTATCTTAAAGTTTGCTGTCAATGCAGCCTTGGACTCCTTGCCATCATTTACCAACTTTTACAAATGGGGGAAACGTCTGAGCAGTAACTGCTCTCTCCGTCAGAACAAAGGTACCCTTTTCCACTTTCTCAACAACTGCACTCATATGCGGCATAATAACATCTGCATTATAATAGCCTCTCTGGAACATAGTGAGACATTGAGAGCAAAAAAAAGCTTGTATAACAGCTGATATATTACGCCTACTCTACCAACCTCCCACGGCCTGATTCTGCACAAATGTTCATTTTGTGAGCAAACAGGCCATGGGAGGTAGGTATCGTAGTCTTAAGTATCTCCCTCTCCCTGTTGAGAGGGAAATATTGAGGGTACCTTGTGACAGTGGAGGCTGTTCCACCTGATGTCATCCCCACAATCCAAAAAATGGACATTGTGTTGAATTTTCCATTGTCAAAAAAGATCTTCTTGGTCAAACTCACCATTCCCTTTGAAGCAAACATTGAAAAATGTCATAAGTTAAAAGATGACAGATATGCATCTCTGGTTGACAACACTACAAAGAATGGCTACACTTGCAGCATGGTTCCAATTGAAGTTGGTTCAAGAGGCCTCATTACAAAAGCTAACAAGGAGCACCTTCAACATCTTCTCTGCATGGTTAAATCACAAACCAAATATTCTGATCTGAAAATTGACATCTCCAAAGGTGCTGTTACCTTTTCTTTCCCATCTTCCATTCTACTATATAGGCACGGAAGCGATGGAAATGTTGTCAATATTACCTGGTATTAGACAGCACGACCACGGGTTCGCAATATTATGTTCAACGCAGTAGTTTGTTATGCACATGCATTGTTTAAACTTGTTTTTCTTGTATATTATACTTGTCTTATACCTGCATGGTCGTCTGGAATAGGCAAATTGTCTTGGTTTGTACATAAGGTGACTGCTGTATTTGAGTATTGTATAACTATAAGATTTTTATATTTGAATAAAGATGATTTTTAAAAAATGAAATGTGGTGGCTGGCACCGACATGATCAGGTCTATGTAAATGAGACCATCATAATAATATCTGCCTTGCTCTTTTAAAGATGGCTGATGCGAGGTCCCTCCCATACCTAACCCTAAAATAAAACAAATGCCTCTGAGTGCTGGTGGGCAATGACCTATCAGAACTTTCTCGATCCCCCATTCTCTATCCCACAACTGTATAACTGTTATGATCTCCCCTCAAAAAGGGAGAAAAAAACTAAAAGGGGGTGGGGAACCTGAATGCTGTTGAGTGCCAGCTGGCCATTTACCACTCATGAGAACATAACAAAAGTAATTGCCCATGAGTGCTTCTTGGGCCATTTCCCAAGACCACTGATCATACCTGTGGGGCGAGGAAGGTATAGAGGCATTAACCAGAACAGATGCAGTGCATGCTGCCGGGCATTTATACCACAGAAGTCATTACGGTTAGGGGCTACTTCTTAGCTCACCGTACTACTTGTTTGGTGTTGATTATCTTTGTATTGTGTTGCTTAGGTACAAACATGTCAAGAAAGCAGATAGAGTAGTGCATAGGTAAACATAGATTATAAACGGGTCAATTTAGTCAATTCAAAATTGTTCAGATTGAGATTATCCGCATCGTCCTCAGCTTATCATCATACAGAGTTATTTTGTTATTGCTCATAAAGGGGACACTGGCACAGGTTACATAGAGAGCACCCTCATTTATGGTCAAAAAATATGGTTTTAAAGCAGTACAAACAGCAAAACTTAATGGGACATAATTGGCATGAACAAATATTTCAGGCATAATGAAAAGGACACTTATTGAAATCATTTCCACAAGTTGAAAAACAAATTTGGTTGTTACATTCTGTAACAAACAGTAAAAACCAGGCAAGAGTTGATGCAGTTCGTAGCAATAGATTTCTTTCACCTCACTCATGGATAACCCTATAACAAAAGCGGTTAGTCCCAAGTATTCGTATAGATCAATTAATTACCGACCTCAATTTACTTGTGCCCAAAGTGGGACCCATACTTATGCCTCATATCAACATGCATGTCATTCTTTAAATTAGAAAATCTCCAGAAATTTGGAATGGACTTTGCCATCCCGGAAAGATGGCCGATACTCCGAAAGGGGAAGACCTCTATTCTTGCCAACCCTGCCAGATTTACAGTGCATGTTTTTGTAACAAACAATTCAAAAGCATTCGATGGGATTCAGACATTGCTACTTCAGCTTGTAGCTAGATATTGAGTCTGGCAAGTGAAATATTGATTAGCTGGGATAGCACATAACAATAGCAAATGGTCTGTGAGCTGATGACCCAGGATTTCAAGTTTGTAAAATGCTGGCAGTAATTGCAGCATCCCGGCTAAGACATGAAGCTGACAAGGAAAAAATATATTAAAGTACTTTTCCCTTTTTTACCCAAATGTAAACACCCAACTGGTTTTCCAATTTGTGGAAGCGATTTCAAGCGAGTCCAGTTCATTATGTCTGAAATTTTTTATGACATTCTTGTCCATTTAATTATATCATTTGCATGTTTGTAGTGCTTTTACATGTGGGAACCCTGACCTGACATGAATTTGCTGATTTTGTAATAAAACCATTTAAGGAAGGGGTTTCTCCAGTGGGTTATTAGGTTGCACCAATGAGACACAAGAAAAATAAATATCAGAGTTGTGTAAGTCCCTGTAAACCCTTCAGAATGGTCCATGTCTAATTTGTTATCAGGCTTACAGATCTTTATTATAGTTGTATGTAAATTTTATATAATCCAAGCTATTTGGACTGAAAATAAAGGGAAACGGTGAAAATGACCAGGGCATTCTAGGTGGCTATTATAATATTCCTGGGTGTATAATCTTTAGTGTTCATAACAAATCCAATGATCCATTTCAGCTATTTTAAGGAATTTCATCTTTTGGCGGAAATGTGCCTGTGTCCCGTAGACATATGTATAAGTCACTAAAAACAATTTTGTAATTTTCAAAACACCCCACTGTATCATGTAGAGAGTGCCAAGTATAATCGGCGGCCAGGGAATTTCTCAGACAAGATTGGGGTACGCGCATTGTGATGTGCGCTAACCCAGAAGCACAAATAAGTTCTTGATAAGCGTCACACGATTTGTAATTGGTTAAGTCAGGTATGCGCGCCTATACCACAATTTAATTGCATAATACATTGCATGTGTTCGGCTTGCCTGAGAAATTCTGATGGCGAATAAAGCACAAAATGCTACAGATTTTCAACAAATTGGTTAATTAAGTGCACATGCACACACACAAATTGGTAGTGTAACCAAAAACCGGCGATTTTTTACTTTCAACCCAATGCTGTTTTGTCAACATAACCAATCTGTTTTTACTTTTTACATTATTAATAACCTTGAGTCTAAGGCTAACCAAAAATAATATATCCACTTTCAATTGATTGGTTATTTTGTCATTGGGGGAAAATAAAGTTCGGTCACGTTTGTGACCATCAGAAGGTCACACACGTCAGGGGCGGATCCAGGATTTGAAAAAATGTCAAAATTACCGGGGGGCTGAAAGGCTAAACTTGTCCAAAATGGGCTGATTTTGCGGAATTACCAGGAGGCGCGCGCCCCTTCCGCCCCCTCCCTAGATCTGCGCCTGCACGTGACCAAACCATGATAAAATAACCAATCTACCAAAAGTGGAAACATTATTTTTGGTTAGTTTTGGACTGAAGGTTATTAATAATGTAAAAAGTAATAACAGATTGATTACGTTGACAAAACAGCATTGGGCTGAAAGTAAAAAATCGCCGGTTTTTGGTCACAAACGTGACCGAAGAATGGCCCTGCTCTGATGGGTTCAGGTTAAAATAGCAGCCTGTTGCATCTGATAAAAGTGATTTCGAATATGATTTGTATTACCCCTTGTAGAAAGGTACCAATTAAGCAAATGTACTTAAAACAATTTTTTATATTAATTTTTGTGGGCCACCAGCAATAGCTGGCAGGACCACTTAGCAATCCGTTGTGCGTGTGTAAGTGTGTATGTGTGTGTGTGTTTGTGTGAATGTGTGTGTCAAAAATTGTTAAGTTTTTTTTTAAATTGACCTCAATAACGGCCCACATCCAACGAAAAACATCGCGCCTTTTCCCGGAAGACACCCCAAATGCAACGAAAAACATCGCGTCATTTTTTCCCGGAAACGGCCCAAGATTGCAACGAAAAACAGGGGTTTCCGGCGCCATTTACCTGAAATACTCCCAGATCAACGGAAACAATCGCTGAAAATGCAATAAAACAGGGTAAATAAATAAATACATAATAATACAATAATGGATGCGAACTGCACACGATCTGCCTGAAATTTGTAGCTTAATAGTTTCGCCAGTCGTGAGTGGCGCAATTACGCTACATCATAGTCGTGCGTGCGCTATTATGCTACTCATGCCGGTTTTTACGTCATGAATACGTTTTAGGCATAATTAACCCAATAGCTGATCGAAAATTTTGGCGCTATCACCATGCGAAATCGAAATTGTCTATTGGGGCATTTGTAGCAGTGGGTCCCCCGCCTGATGAAAAGCCATTGCGCCTTCTGCGGGCAAACCTTCCGAAATGCAGTGAAAAGCACGCAATCATTTCCAGTCCATAAACGGCCCAAGATGCAACTAAAAACAATCACTCATTTTCCTCCCCGAAGAACGGCCCAGATGCAGCAACGAAAAACATCGCTTCATTTTCCGGGAAACGGCCCAGGGGGCAACGAAAAAACAAATCGCGTCATTTTCGGTAAGAAGGAACGGCCCAGGATGCAAATGAGAGCCAATGATAGTCATTTGCGCGACCAAAAATAGTGGTTGACTGCCCAGTAATGCAACGTAAAGCATTTTCCGACCGGGTCCACCAGGCCGCGCACCCCCTTTTTCTTTCCCTTCCTTTCCTCCTTCCTTCTTTCCAGCGTTGGGTTAATAATGTAAAAAGTAATAACAGATTGATTACGTTGACAAAACAGCAATGTGGGCTGAAAGTAAAAAATCGCCGGTTTTTTTTGGTCACAACTGACCGCAAAATGGCCCTGCTCTGATGGGTTCAGGTTAAAATAGCAGCCTGTTGCATCTGATAAAAGTGATTCCGAATAGGATTTTATTACCAACCCCTTGTAGAAAGGTACCAATTAAGCAAATGTACTTAAAAACAATTTTTTATATTAATTTTTTTTTTTTTTTTGTATTAAAATTATTCAATTAGAAATAAGTGCTCCAATCATTTGCACATATTGATTGAAAAAATGATTTCAATAACAGGGATAGTATCTTTCTACCCTACCTTAATTCTTTTCAAGCGTGGTTGTTTCTAAAGTAAAGTGTGAAGTGCCAGAAACCAGAACCTTCTAGGACTAATACAGTCTGGCTTGAATTTCAATGTAATTATTTTGCTAAGCTATTGCAGGACACAAAAGAAATGGGGTGATAATTAACTTCAGTTTATTTTAAAATTGGAAACAATGTTAGTCAGAAGGATATTAAGACGTGTTTCCCTTCAGAATAGAAGGGACTGTCATGGTTAATTTTGTCAGACATTAAATTGTTAAATGTCCACAGAACTGTCATCTTTACCCCTGTACAGTTGCTGCCTATTTTAAAAGCATGTATTTTGATTTGTTTGAAATCATAGAGCAAGGGAAAGCCCAACCTTCTAGAGTCATTGAAGTCATTTATGTTCTTTCCTAATTTTATTATTTAGTTGTTTGAATTTTGCGTACCTTATTTGCCTTTTGCACCCCAAGTACAGGGTAAATATATAGCATACATTTGATCAATATTGGTAAAACATTTGACGTATGTATAAAGTTAACCTGTTTTTGCTAAAAGATAGTTTTATACAGGCAGGCTCTATATGTAGTAATTACTACTGTAACTCATCAATGAATAACATCAAAACTAAGCTGCTATTAATATATTTACCCTAAAGGACAACCGCAAAGATCACTGAAGTCCCACATAACAAGTTTGCTTAGAAGGATTGATGCCTCTCTCTATTGTGTTTATAGAGCAGGGAAATGTTGGAAATTCCTGGACCATTTTTATAAATAATATGATGCAGCTAGAACCTTAGAAGCGAAGCGCTCAGAATACACTTTCATTCTGTCATAATTTGCCATATTTGCCTTATTTAATTCTTCTACTTCCTATCGAATAGTAATGACCTTTGGGTAAAAAAATGTTGTTTGCCGTATCCAACCAGCCCTGGACTGACAACATAAAAAATTCTGATTTTTCAACAAATCTTGCTTTTACGTATTAAAACCAATGGCAACGTCTAAAATTAGGATTCTTTTTGAAAAACATATGCACAACATTATCATAGGTGTAATGTTAGAAAACAGCGCTCAGATACACTTTCATTCTGTCATATTTGCCATATTTGCCTTATTTATTCTTTCTACTTCCTAGTCGAATAGTATGACAGCTTTGGTAAAAAAATGTTTGTTTGCCGTAATCCAACCAGCCCTGAACTGACAACATAAAAAATTCTGAATTTTTCAACAAGATCTCGCTTTTACGTATTAAACCAATGGCAACGTCTAAAATTAGGAATTCTTTTTAAAACATCAGCACAACATTATCATAGGTGTAATGTTAGAAAACAAGTACATAAAAAATAAATTTGCGAGAAAACAAAATATCCAACAGAATGGAGAATTAAAATAAATTCCTTGTTGAATATCGGACTACAAATTAAAATTACAATATTTTTGTCCAGTACCCGTCGATTTTTATCTCCGTAGGAGTTAATGGTAAGAACGAAAAGGGGGATCAAATGAGGGTCAGCATTTTTTAAACCTGTCAGACTATAGATTTCAATAGCTTTCAATACGTGTATACATGTTAATCTAAATAAGAGCTTCGCTTCGCGTTCGCTTATTATGTAGTTGCAACATAGGGAGGTTTGCTCGTGTTAGCAGTATTTTAGGAGGAGAAACATTATGTTCACATATATATGAAAATATTTGGTAAATTAAATTTGTAAAAGTTATGGATGTTAATATTGTAGCTAAGAAAATGATCAAAGTCAAAGGTCAGTTCTATTGGTATGATATGTGCAGTATAAAATGTTATAACTACAAATGGTAGTTAGACATATTACTATTATATGAAATGCTGTGCATGCAACATTTGGAGTGTAGGGTTTAAGTTTGACCATCATTTTACACAACAGTGTCAATATATTGGAATCGTCAATTGAACTTTCAGGATATATTTGATAAACCTTCTGATTTTAATATCTAAATGTCTGCTAGCATCACTCTTAAATATTTGGGTATAGCAAACATTTTAAAGCTTGACAAGAATATTACCAAAATAAAGAAGAAGAATAAAATACAGACAAAAAACAGACAAATAGGAAGTTGTAATTTAATTGGCAGACAGAAGTAGGGAGGGAGTCAAGCACTGACAAGTAAAAAACAATTAACAATTAAATGTTTTGAGGTATTCTGAATATTCTTGGAATCACAGCTTAGAATTTATATTTAATTTATATTATCATATCTTGAAATCATGTTGATGAAATCTAGGTAGTTGAATGTTATACACGTACAGTCTAAAACTGAGCTAAGTAATTCTAAAAACTGGAAAAAAATGAATAAAATCATCGAATTATGAATTATCAAAGTGAATGATCATTTCCAAAATCTCCAAATCATTTTCAAGATTGCTGCCTCCTCGGAGATCAAAATATGAATTAGTTACATGCAAATTATTTGTAATTATCAATTTCTCATCCCTCAACATACTGATGTTTTTCTCCCTTAAAAACTAACATAATCAACTTTTTTTAATCCCTTCCCTCTCTAACTAAACTTGTTATGTTCAATGGGACTTCATCAGACTTTTGATTTGCTCCTTTTAATGTTGTGTTTCACTTTGTATGTTAGATACAGAATAACTTTTATGGAGACTCTCAAACATCTAATGTTTTGGTTCTACATGTAATATTCTACAAATACAAATTCTTGTTTCTAGATGTGAAAGGAAATCACTATTTCTGTAAAATCTGTTGGTTGAATCCTTCTGGCATGACATGCCCATGACAACCTACAAAAACTTTCAGATATCCCAGTTTGCCAAGTGGAGTAGCACCCTACTATATAGTTGAGATTCATTTATACACTATTCCGGGGAAGCCTAGTTTTGTGGCACCCAAACCCATTGTTTAATGATTCTAAACCATCCCTACCATTTAACTTTATCTGGTGAATTGGACTGAACCATTCTTTTCCCCTGATCCTTGGTCTGATCTCTGTCATCTGTAATACCTATTCCTAAAATAATACAGCTCTTAGTTTTCAAAATTAAAAAATATATATAAAAAGACAATACAAATTTTAAGTAGCAATAGAAAGTAACCCTTTATTAAATATTCAATTGTGGTGTTTTGAAAAAGGAAAAATCCTTATTTCCTATGTTTTCTTACAATAGCAGTCAGAAAATTCTAAGACTTGATAGAAGTCTAAACATTCAATATCTTGAGTACAGGCTATGTTAACTTTTTTACTCCTTTGAATTGTTACCCCTAGAAAATAATTCAAAACATGTTTGCCATGTTTGTTCATTTTCCTTTCTTTCTTGTTACCTCTCAAGGTTGATTTTTCAAGAGTAATTTCTGGTCTATTCCATGCCAAATCACCTAGAGGTCCCCGAGTTATTGCTGAAATTTGGCACACTTAAAGGGCCAATAAACTCTCTCTGTTTGTAAATTTCAATACCCTGAGTAACGGTTCACAAGGTCCAAAACCACCTTCAACAGGGGCGCGTTTTTAAGAATATTGTGTGTAGGACCCCCTTCCCGGGCACTCGCATATCTTATTAAAAGTTTGCTTAGCCTGTTCCCCCTCTGGAGTCTAGATTTATATACCCAGATAATACATACACCAATTTGAGCATTCTCTGGATATTTGATATTGGGGTGCCTGGCCCCCTTGAAAATTGAAAACTATTTTCGCTAGCCTAAACGTGCGTTTTTGGATGCTTTTACTTCACATAGGGCTGCGGATGCGCTGTTTTTTGGGTGACGATTCTGAAGATTGACCAGAAGTTTACGTTAGATACCAAATTTCAGCTTGGTACCCCTTCCAATTAATAAGATAGGAGTCTCTGAAAATGAAAAAACACCATTACGGTGCGAGTCGGCTAGAAGGTGGTCCCAACGTAATTTTTCATCAGGCTGTAATTTCTAAACGACTGGCACTATAAGGCTCAAATGTTCTGTAGGTTTTCATTATCCCATAGAGGAACAATTTTGATGGATTTCCATCAAAAATCTTGAGGGTATCACCTGGGGATTTTTCTGAAATTTAGGTGATTGGCAGGGAATGACCCTACTGTAATTGAACTATTTCACTTTGAAAGCTATTTTCACTTGATTGAAGCTATTTTCTCAGTATTGAATACTATTGCAAATAGAATAAGTCCTGATTGCTCGAGAGCAATAAACAATCTTATAGAAGCACTTTATGTACAAACACCCCGTTCATCTTTTCATTCATTTGATATTTTGTAGTTTTGTACCTATTAAATGTAGGATTCTAGCACTCTGTCATTACATGTTCTTTCATAAACTCATTAAGAAGGTTTGTTTTGCCCTAGATCACCAACATTAGACGTTACTATCATACTATGTCTGCTTCATCTGAACTTTCCCAAAAGATATATTGTGAAGTGCACTGACCACCACATCATGCACTTTGTTATATTGTTTGAAACAAAAACCTGAAGAATTGTACTATTGTGGATTATCAATTTATACTCTGATGTTGGTGTACTTTTGCTTTCACAATTTTCTGCAAGCGATATCTAAGGTTGTGTTCACACTAAGGTAATTTGGTGTTAAAGGGACACAAAGGCATGAAAAATATTTAGACATAATGAAATGGACCCTTTCTGAAATCACTTCCAGAAATTGGAAAACAATTTGGATGCTTACATTCTGAAAACCAGACAACCAGTAAAAACAGCAAAAACAGCAAGAGTTTAGGTAATTCCTTGCACAAAAAATTAAGGTGTTGACATCCCTGCCAGAAATTACAGTGTTATCTGCCATGTTTTTTTGACACAATTCAAAAGCATTCAGACTGGGATTAAGACATTTCAGACCTCAGGCTTGTAGTAAGATATTGATCTGACAAGTGAAAGGCAGACTAGCCAGTATTAGCACATGTATATAATAGCAATGGTCTGTGATCTGATGAATGCATGCTTTTCAAGTTTGTTAAAATGCTGGCAGTAATGTCAGCATCTTTGGCTACACAATGCTACACGGCGCCTGACACCTTGTACCGTCATTCTCAAGATCTACGGGCGCCCTGTGCGTAAAGAAGTCACTTTTATAGATCTATAGTGCGCCCTGTGCTCTATGCGGCTCCCGGCGCCCTGTACTCTGAAAAAAATAGAGGGGGTGCGCCTGTAACTTGCTGTTTTTACAGAATGTAAACATCCAAGTTGTTTTCAAATTTGTGAAGTGATTTCAGTAAGGGTCCATTTCATTCATTATGTCTGAATATTTTTTATTCGTGCCATTGTGTTCCTTTAAGACATGATTACATTAGTACACCAAAAATGACTAAATCCACTTGTAAGTTCTATAACATCACTATGAATACAATATGTGTGGATTTATTATTCCATGTTTCCAAGACACCGAACATCTTTATAAATCATTGACATGTGGGCATCTGTGAAAGGGGAAGATCGTTTAACAAAAGAAATGCATATCTCATGCATGAGTACATATGTGCATTACTTCTGTGCTAATGGTGTGTAATGATGGGAAGCATATGGTTCTGAACTAAGTTGTGAATTAATTGATAGCTTCACACCACTAATAAATTGCCATTCATTGATGTACAAAATGCCCTAACCACTTTTTTAAATGCTTTTTATACTCAAGAACAAGCTCAATAATACTGTAGAAAGCCTTGTTTTAAAGTGACAGGAGGAGATTTTTTGAGGATACAAATTTCTCTCAAATTGCACTGGATCGCTTGTAGACCACCTACCAATAACGTTTCGAAGGTTTATTTGACGAACAAGTACAAAAGAAAACCGCAAACCTTGTTTTGAACTTGCCTGACTACCGTAATTGTCCCAATAGAACACCGTGCTTTGAGTTTCTGTCGTGCACGACAGAAAGTACTAAATCATCATCTTATTACATAAAGACGGTGTATTCGGCTTATTCACTTCATGTGTGATCTAATACATTGGAAAGCATTCCAAATATGCAAAAAACCCGGGTTCGAAAAAAATTTGGGGTGCTTCTTTCGTGAAATCTCATGTCTCTTTAAGCTTACAACATCTTTGTCTTTCCCCCTAGCTTGCTCAGAGGAAGACTAAGAAATCAATAATGCTGTGTGTGTATGTAGACATGTGTATGTATGACTTGTTAAAGTTTGCAATCTCCTACCCAAACGCTTGGGCCAATTGCAGCCAAACTTGATCAGAAGAACCACTTGTCCAAGATTCATATGTGGTGTACTCCAATTGGGGTGAGAGGTCATTAGGGCCAATTAAAGGGCATTCTTTGAAAATCTATCAATTTGTTTTTCTGCCACAAATCAAATGCTACGATCACCAAACTTGGTCATTATAAGCACTCACCCAAGTCCCATATGAGGTATACACAGATTGGGTCAAAGGTTATGTGGGTGGATTAAGGGGGAATTCTGTTATCCTCACATTCTGAAGTGATACACATGCAAATGTTAGGCTTTAAATTTTCTGATCATGATGAGGGGCCCGACATGTGGATCGAGAACCACCTTGTTTTAAAGCTTCAAATTTTGCCCTGTGGGAAATTTTTGCCTTTTAAAACTCATTTGGGTTGATCCCCCAGACTTACTCTTAAAGCTTAATTTATACCTGTATATATTGAAGCACAGCATCAAAGCTTTGTGAAGTACTTCATGAACTGAGCGTCAACTAATTCATTAACTTGCCGCTTTGCTCGAGCATCAGGCAACCCTCCAAGTTGAACTATGGTCAACTTGGGAACATTTACCCTCGGAGTGTCAGGCAATTTATACTCGCTATTGGTAAAGGGTTGATGCTACACTCTGGGATAAATATAATAAAGCTTGAGGGGACAACCACCAGGCCCCAAAATTGCATTGCTTCCAAACATTAAAAGCAAGAAGCCTGTGCTAGGATTTACTCTAGACAGTCTCGCATAGCCAAGTAACTGCAAGGCAAAATGAAAGCACATCATTATTTGCTGGCTGCATGTGAGCTTGATAAGGCATACATATGGCAATCATCATTGCTACCCAATCAGGATCAGATACACAAGGTTTGAAATGCATCACATAACTGGATCTTTGTTTTTTTTGCAACACAGACCACACTGCCAGATTTTCGAGAGAGTGAATTCTCAGTCCAGCGAGAACATGAAGAGTTTGTGTGGCTACATACCATGTATGATGAAAATCCAGACTATGCCGGGATAATTGTAAGTATTATTGATATGGAAAAAATGGTTCTAAGACAAATACTTGAAACCTAGACTAGTGGCATACCGACGGAGTGGGGCAAGTTTCTCTCTGGCTAGTGTTGTGATATGCAGCCAATTGCAACAGATTCACCTGTAATATGTGTCTACTGACAAAGTCATATCCAAACTCCCGATGCAACATACACTGTGAGTACTTTGTAGCAACTCCATCTTAGTTTCATGGAGATTGAAAACAAACTTCAATGGTGAGGCCATTTGGCAGGCAGCCTTTATGACCATTTCTTCTTTGAATTTTTTCTATCATGTATGTGAAATGACTGGGCAATTTCCAAAATTTGTGTTTTATTTCCTAACGAGCTGCTACCATTCCAGGCTCCTGCTATTACTTCAGTAAAAATTTGCCAGCATTTGATGCCAGTTTACACGGTGGTCTATGGGAATCATCACCACCCCAAAATGGCCACCCTATGAACTTGTGAACTCATCGCGTAGACAGCCCTAATGGACTAATCCATTAGCCAAGTGATGGATTTTGTCTGACAAATATGCTGTATCCCACATATGATGCTTTGGCATCTCTGGAGATATTCTTTGCTTTTTTAAAGCCATAACAGCACTTTTTTTTGAGAGCACCCCCAATATATCCAAAATTTTTTTTGCACATTTGCATGGTAATTGCTGGAAATTATATCTGTGATGATATCATCTAAACATACTGATTTTTTAAAATGGACCTGCCCTGGAAAAGGCGGTTAACCACCTTTCTTGGTACCAAATATTCCCATATACGTACAGTATTGCTGTTAATTTCTTGATATACCAGTGACATTACCCACACAAATGCACAAGAAATGGACATTTTACTTAAAATCACAATCACATTCTTTAGTGAACTTTTGTAATTACATTATCTTTGAACCAGATTCCTCCTGGTCCACCTCGGCCTGACTTTGATGCATCAAGGGAAAAACTGCAGAAGCTTGGTGAAGGAGAGGGCACAATGACCAAGGAAGAATTTAACAAAATGAAGCAGGAATTGGAAGCGTAAGTTTAAAGACAAGTCCTTTGGTGTAATAATGCAGAAGATTGTTGTGTAAAACAAAATTTTTAGCCACTCTTCAGTTATTTTCTACAAAATTTAATTGAATCCACCCTCAGTTTTGGTCAATTTTTTTGTTCATTTTTGTATTATATTAGAAATGTGTTGTATGTAAAGTTGCCTGTAAGTGACAAAGCTCAGAACAGCATATTTTTTCCACATGGAAAAATGTGGAAAAAGTAATAAATCTGACCAGTTTAAATGTTTTCACAATGAGTTTGGTGTAGGTTTTAGGGATTAGGTTGAGGATAACTTTAGTGCTAGGGTTAGTGTTTTAGGACTGTGGTTTTGGATTTATGGTCATAGTTAGGGTTACAGTTAAGATTGTGGTGTATAGGGTTACCATTAGTGTACCTTTACTGACTGTAACTTTAGTGCTAGGGTTAATTTTTAGGTATTAGGGAATATGGATTAGGGTTTATGGTTATAGTTAGGGTTAAGATTATGTTGTATAGGGTTAGGGTTACCATTAGCATACCTTTACTGACTTAATCTTAAGTGATAGAGTTTCGTGTCCTAGGTATTAGTGGAACTTGGGTTACGGTTTATGGTTAAGTTTAGGGTTACAATTAAGGTTACCAGGGTCCTAATAAATCGGGATAGGACACATCGATCAAGAGAATGGATGCGTACTGCACACTGATCTGCATGAAATCTGTAGCTTATAGTTCGCCAGTCGTGCGGGCGATATTACGCTACGTCATCCCCCTGATCCCCCGGTTTACTTCATGAATGCGTTTATGCATAATTAATTATGTTCTTAGCAAAATTGTGGCGCTTCACACCATCGTATCGAAATTGGTCTATGGGCAATTTGTTACACATTGTCCCTCACCCCCTGAGTTTACTTTAATCATAGTATCAGTAATGTCCAAATTTTAGAAAAACAGACACTTTGTCCTTTCACAAAACAGGTCTGCTTAAAAGTATAATATATGTGGCATGTATTTTCAGTGAGTATCTGGCAACATTTAAGAAGACAGTAGCCATGCATGAAGTGTTCCTTCAGCGGCTAGCAGCTCATCCTCAACTACGTAATGATCACAACTTCAAGGTCTTCTTGGAATATAAACAGGATGTAAGTTACTCATCTCGGTTGCTGTTGTTGCAAACAAAATTGCTATATTTTCAATACGATATGGTTCCATCTTGTTTATTTTGGAAATTAATTGGAGAATAAAAGATTGGGTTTGTTGTTTCACCTATTTTAATATTGTGTCATATTGAATGGGCAACAATTTGAGTAGTGGATGCCAG
>JAMKCH010035544.1:0-14854 GCA_023653785.1 Ophioderma brevispina
CCCCCCCCCCCTTGAAGTCAAATGGTTGCATTCCCTAAGTTCATATTAAAAACAATTGGAAATTTTGAGTGTTCACAAAACATAGCATAATATAAAAATGCTTATGGCCTTAAAAAGTAACTCTAATTTCTAAAGCACTACACTGTAAAAAAACATACTGTCATTTTTTTCTGCCACAAATTACAGTTTAAAAAAAATACAATATTCTCTAAACGTTATTTTTTAAATAACACTTAAAACAATATTTGGCTAGTTCATTTTTACAAAGATTGTGAATGTAACCTGTTAAAAATTTCCGTAGATTAAATTAAGGAAAAAAAACAGATTTTCCGTAACATCTGTTTTAGAAAAACAATAAAAATAAAACCAACAAAAAAACAAAAAAACATAAAAAATGGTAATTTACGGAAAATTTCAAAATTTCTGGCAGCAATATTCAGACTTTTGGTGGTTCCGTTAATTCGTTAAAATACACATTTTTTTCCATATATGAGACAAATTTCTGATAAAATACTGTCAAAGTTCGTTAATTGCAGAAATTCTGTAAATTTACACAACCGTGTCAACTTTCAAGTCATCCCACCTTTCTGAAGGTGTGTGAATCTAGAATGATTAAAAGTGTCACGGTAAGTAGAAAAGTGTGGATAGTTAACAAAATGAAGTCGATAGCTCAATTTTGTAAACTAACCAGAATAAAGGAAGAAATTCATTGGAGTGTAGCGGTTTTCCCAAGAGTAATTTATAAGACACAAGCACCACCAAAATTCAATTCACTCAATTACTGGAGAGCACTGTCTGAAAGAACTTTGTTATTGTGCGGCTGCCACCCCTCATGATTTGGGCAGCCTCACAGAAATAAACTGCATGTTGTTAAAGGATGTGGTGGCAGATAATGATCCATCCCTTTAATTAACCCTAAGTTACCTTACAAAAATCTCACAAAATCCACACCAGATTGGTACAATGTATATTGTGGGGATTTTCATGGGGGAATTCCCCGTACACAGATTTAGTTTAGAAATTTAGGTGTTAAAGGTGCATTTTGTGATTCACCAGCACCTTTTGTTTTATTATGGTCACAGATATCCTTGAGTGAGGAAAAACCTTATTCACAAAATCTTGACGGTGGGATCAGATCTTGCGGTTTGTGTTTATGAGCAAATACTGTGGCCACTGTATTGCTTAAATTTCTGCCGTTAAGAAAGAAAATACAAATTTGCCCAATTTCTTCACAGATGCGAACGAATTTGCACATAATCTTTGGTACACAGGATACTAAGGCCAACGGTTCGGATGAGTAATATAAAATCTCAACTTTTTTAGGCAAGTCAGGGGGGAGGACGAGGTTGGGAATCACGAAATGCCCCTTTAATATGATTCTAACACCTTGGATTGCTCTAGATTAGACGGGAATGGCAAATCAATAGATGGCCCTTGGACAGGTTGAGACTGCGACGTCACTACATAACCTCCGCTGGACAGATTTTAACAGACCATCTCATGTGTGAGGCAGGAATATTTGTAAATTGTACTCACCACAAATTCTGATTTAGGGGTTTTGCACTCATGGATTTCCATGCAGACGCAAAGCGAACCGACCCCCCCACCCCCGGGTGCCAAGGTGTCGCGAAGCGGCCCGCGCAGGTGTCGCCAAAGCGAACCCCTCTGCCCGCCGGCGCCGCCCGAGGGCCAAAACAAGGGGTTACTCATGAAAATCCATGCATGGACTCATGGAGTGAACCCCTAAATCAGAATCCCTGATGATGTGTCTGTGTGACATAATTTAGGGGCTACATGGATAAAAATGACACGCGCAACAGCGCGACACGACCTTTCTTATCCCGCGAATTTTCGACAAGCAGTCTCTTATCGAGCGACGGACATTTTCCAAAAATTACTGTTATCGTTCGACACGCGACTTTTTGGGGAAAATTAAAAATCGACGTACGACTTTCATAACTTACGTATGCTTTGACACGCGACACCCAACTTGTGGGAAACAACTTGCAAGCGATAGAAGTCTAAGGATGTACGAAAAAACATGTTGTCATTAACAGATGTGGAGTTATGCAAAAACACATGGAATACCTTTGCCCTGTTACCAGCATGAGCAGGCCATTTCAAAGAGCCAACTTTGCAGACTGCAGACGAACAAAATACCAAAAGCAATTCAGAATTGAGTTGATATATGTTCCTTAGATAATAAATTACCTTTTGAAATAGTTAATCCTCAAAAATTTGTCTAAAAACAGTAGAAATCCATCATTTTCGGGAGAAACAACCTTTCTCATGCAGAAGTGATTGTAGTTGCAATTTTCTTCAAAATTTTTAATTTCTAATTCTTTTATTTTTTTTTCACATATGTCATCACATTATATAGGATCTCAAGTTGTGTTTGATAGTGAAAACAGGGATATATCGTACATTTAGAGGGATTTTGAGATCGACAAAGTTGAGGTAGGTAACAGGGGAAAGGTATTCCATGTGTTTTTGCATAACTCCACATCTGTTAATGACAACATGTTAAAGACATAATGTGGAGTTATGCTTAGCAGAAGTACCCGGGCGGCGTGAGAGTCTTTTAGTGTTAGTAATTCCTCAAGGAATACACCAAATCGTGCTCAATTTAATACCTGCCTCAAGACAGTATCAGTAATATGAGTTAACATTTTTTTAATAATCGGGTTAATAATTCATCTCTATAAATGAAATTGTTGTATCAACACTGATCAACTTCACTGCCCGGCAGCTGCCCAGCCGCGCCGGCCCGCCGCCATGATTTCTCTTATTCAGTCATATGAAAATGACAATTGAGCAATTAAAACACATTATCATTTATTGAAGTGTCAAAATCTAGGTTTGTATTTTTTAAAATGATTTTTAAAAATAATTTGGACTTATTTAAACTTATTTACCCCTGTTTGTTTTTGTTTACTTCTAATTAACATATGAATGCTTGGATGGTCCATTCAATAACTATATGCTACAAATTTCATGCAAATCAGTGTGAAGTACGCATCCATTATTTATTTATTTATTTATTTATTTATTCATTCAGACCTTCATTTCTGAGGAGAGCTATAGCTCCGGAGCTCCTACAGCTCTCCTGAACAGTCTTTCAGGAGCTCCAAAAATTGAGCTCCTTATTACTTGAAAGGCCTGTGTTTTTGTTATGACATGTAATTAATTGAGCTCCTTGTTGAGCTCCTAAATGAATAAAGGAGAGTTATTAACAGAGCTCCTCTTCATAAATGAAGGCCTGTTTATTTATTTATTGATTTATTGATTTATTGATTTATTTATTATCCCTGTTCTCATTGCATTCGCACGCGATGTTCCTCGTTGCATCTGAGACGTCTTTCCGGAAAATGGCGCGATGTTCCTCGTTGCATCTGGGCCGTCTTCCGGGAAAATGACGCGATGTTTTCCGTTGCATCTGGGCCGTCTTCCGGGAAAATGACGCGATGTTTTTCGTTGCATCTGGGCCGTTATTGACTTTACGCTACTTATTCCTGTGCCGGGAAAAACGGCCGAGATGCAATGAAACACAAAATTTGGCTCTCGTTGCATCTGGGCCGTTAAAAATAAAAATAGATTGCCCTTCGTTGCATTTGGGCCGTCGGCCGGCAAAACGACCCGGTCCGGGTTAGGGTTAATGAAATGAAAGTTCGTAAATATGATGCAAAATTCTTCGGGAAATCCCCCTCCGCTGCAAATTGTTTGTCAACAATACCTCATTGCGAATGTCGGTTTGGTCTTACTCGCATACTTCATTAACACCTATTAACTGCATAGCATGTAAAATGACAGCAGAAAGAAAGAGGGTCTACCGGCCCAACAATGCAATTAGCAAGCACATAATCAATCCGCGCACGTGTATTTGAAGACAGTTATTTACAGATGTCCCTAACATTTCTGATAAATATCAAGTTTATTTTGAATATTTTTCAGCGCTTATAATATGACACACAGATTTGGAAAAGAAAAAACAAAACTTTAAATTGTTCAAAAAAAAGACATTCGACTGTTTGGAGATATGTTTCATGCTAGCACTGGACTCACGACCAGAGTGCACAGTGCACATTTGTTTCATTCGCAAATTTGTTCGTTGCTCGTCCTTTACACAAAGCCCAAGGCTTAGGCTCTAAAACCTTGTCAGACATTATTCAAATTGTACCAAAATAGCTCCAAAGACTGACGACGATTAATTATTCATGACATGCTCAACGTTGTTTAAGATGGCGATGCAGAGGATTTCCTACAACAGAGGGTGGTACTGTACGTACTTGAGCGGTACTTTCCGATGATTTGTGACGATGCGATGAAAAGTAATTCCCGGTTTTAAATTTTTCGACAACTGGATTCTAGCCGAGTCTCCACATTTCTAGCTGAAATTGGAGTAAATAATGCTTACTTATCATACCGCAAAAAACAGAGCATTGCCAACAAATTGCGTATTTCCTGGACCCATTTGTAGCAGGAAAATTCCAAATATGTTGCCATACTAAATGATGCAACATCTGATGGCACACAATATAAAGCTCGACACGAGGGCCACGGTGAGCTGGGGCAAAAACAGGCGAAACCGCGGACACACCAAATGCCGCTAAATCGCGACACAGGCTACAGCCGTGTAATTTGGCAACCCAGTAGACCCTAGGCTATATTTGATTACGCCTGAAAAGTTAACATACAAAATGTTTTAGTTGCTGAATGTGTGAAAAAAGGTATGAAGTACATTATGCCAGATGATGCTGTATGCCTTACAACTACCATGACTACACTACTCTCCTAGCAAAACTTTCAACACAGATCCCAGTCACAGGTCTTATATCATCAGCATTGCATTGTCATGCACTGTGTGCAGTCCACATGTCAACTGGTTACGTTTGTTGAGGTCAATTGAATTGTCATGACCTGTCTGAGGCTGTCCTGGTGCTTGTCTGTCATTTGTGAAAAAACATGCTCGAGTGGGCAATTAACACAGTAATACACAGCTACGCCTACCATGTGACGATTCATGCCGTTACTTGGTACACCCAAATTAAAGCCACCCAGTCTACTGTACAGGCATTTGCTGTAAATCTAATTCACAAAAATAGAAACCATGATGAAAGTCCTCGAGCTGGAGGCACGTCGTACAGATGGCGACTATTACCGAACGTACACTCGTCAAAATTTATGTACGCAAAACACCCCCGTCCATGGCAAAATTTACAAAAATACCGCTTAAAATTAATTACAACGCTGGTGATCGTCTTAATAATACATACCTATCAAAATGAGAGTAGCTTTCACAGAGCTAGAGGCTGGAAATTCTGCTGGTCCTTGTGACCCCCAAACACCACTTCAGACTACTCGGCTAACTTGAACTCTGTGAGACAGGAAGTGTTATTTGTCGATCGACTCAGATGATATGCAATGACGTCCTGGTCACGTGACTTGGGTCACTTGCCGGTGAACTTTTGTCAATGTAACCAGCCCCCACAGCAGGGGTAAAATTAGGTCATAAAATATTTACAATCTCATGTAAATCATCTACATTTGATCATATATGGCACTCTTTCCGAACCGAAAAGTATCCCGAAAAGTATTTCCATTCCCCTGATTTTCTAATACAATTTTCAGATGAATAATGAATCTCCAAAGAAACTATCCAAGTAAAAATATATTTTTTTCAGGCTATAAGGCATTCAACAACATATTGGCTCCATACTCATGATCGATTACAAATCACAAATAATCTCGTGTCGTGTTAAAAATACCAGTCAATTATACCCAAATACATTTTTGCAGTAAGTTTGATCATCGGTCTTGAAGCTTGAACAGAAGAACTCTCAGACCCACTCCCCGGGTCCTTAAAGTGGATGCGATCAGCCAGACGAAAACGTAGGAAAAAACTATCTTAGGTAGATAGCAGAGGGAGATCCGGGGGGGGGCGGGGCACGAATTGGAAAGAGGGACGGGTATGTGCGGCCCGTTTCGCGTCTCTCCAGCAGTTCCCAGGGCCAAGACCCCCAGGTTGAGGCATAATTCAGTTCTTAAGGTCCCCTTTTCAGAAAATTTGGCCTAATCAGAGGGAATTTAGCCAAATTCAGGCCCAGCCTGCCAAATTTCTCAACATTTCAGTTCCAAGCCCCTACTTTCGGAGGAAAAATAAGGTTACCAAGCCCCCACGTTCGGAAATCGGGGCCGCACATCCTACTGAAAACAAGTTGAGGCCCCCCCCCCTCCCCCCCGGAGGTAGATAGCAACTGATGGAGTTGTGGCATTTGTGGAAGTAGTAAACACTTTGTTAGGGTGTTCGTCAGTGTTTGATCTCTACACATTCACAATCTATGTAAATTATTACTAACTAGGTGTAATAACTCACCCATACATATTTTAAGTGTTTGAGAAATTATTTGTTACAGTACACTGTAATTTTTACGGCATCTTTTTGGCAAAATTGATGCCAGTGAAATAGTGTAAAAATGACAATATTTTTACAGTGTAGGGCCGATGCTCAGTTCGCACAAGACTCAACATTTGCCTCTTATGCAAACATTGAGAAATTTGCATTTTTTTCAGCTCCAACATCCTCTAATGTTAGACCAAAAATCCAGTTCCCAAGACCATCAATTGTCATCCAGTTCAACGACCCAATTATCGCAAAAAAAATTCTAAAGCCCCATGTTTGGGGTTGCGCTCATACGTAGGGTACTATAAATGATTGCAGGGGGGGTTGGGGCGAGCGGGGGGGAGTGACAGGATTAGAACTCCCCACATAACAGTGGTCGGGGGGAATACAAGACACTTAGGCCGTTGGCTATTGCTAAAAGGCAAATTCTTAATTGCTGAGGTACATTTGTTTAGAAATAATAATATAATGGAAAGTTCGCAGAGAATTCAATCTCAAGTATGGTAAGCATCTTGAAATAATCTCTTAAACACATTTCACTGGGAAGAAAATATAATATGCGGTTGTAAATAGAGTAGACCGATTAAGGGGTGGGGGCGGGAGGGGGTCGCGATACGCGGACACCTTTTAATATTCGTTCTCCAAGACACGTTTGCTCATAAGGGACGCACCCTTAGACTTCAAGGGGGTGTTTGGAAGGGTGAGGGGGCCAAGTTTTTTTTCGGGGCTTTGGGGCAAGTTTTGTTTTTCTTAAGTCATAGGCTGGATTTTTTTTGCGCGTACTTGAGGACGTGTTTTCGTAATAAGGTGCGGGTAAAGTTTTTTTTTTAATGGAAAGTGGGGAAAGTTTTTTTTTGTGCTAAGATGGGTGGGTGATCGTTTTTTAGAAAACTTCCAACCCCCCCCCCCGTGAAGTCAAATGGTGCACCCTAAGGTGATAAAATCAATTGGAAATTTTGAAGTGTGCACAACATCGCATAATATAAAAATGAGTAGGGCCTAAAAAGTCAACCTTTAAAGCCACTGACATACGGTAAAACATACTGTAATTTTTTTCTGCCAACAAATTACAGTAAAAAAACAAACATTTCTAAACGTTATTTTATATATAAACACTGAAAAAATATTTGTGGCTAGTTCATTTTGCAAAAAGTGTAATGTATACATGTTTAAAAATTCCGGTAAATAAGAAGAACAGATTTTTCCGTAAAATCTGTTTAGGACAACAATAAAAAATTAAAAGAAACAAAAAGAATAAAAAAGTGTAATTACGGAAATATTCACAAAGTTTTGGCAGCAATATTTCCAGACTTTTGTTGGGTTCCCGTAATCTTGTTAAAATACAACTTGTTTCCATAATATAGACAAATTCTGTAAATTACTGTCAAAGTTCAGTTAAATGACAGAATTTTCTGTAAATTTACCCCAAAAATGTCTAACTACTGCTGAGCCAGGAGAATTCCGCAAATTCGGAATTTTTTTTAACAGTGTTAGAGAATAAACGACGAGATAACGGGATAGGCCTATCACACATATCAACCAAATTAATTCGAATACAAGCTAATACTTTTTAAGTAGTGATTATAGGCCTGGAAAATGGGGAATAAAATAAACGTAGATTTGGAGTTTTACAGTAATTACAGCCAAATACTGTGACTCTTTTTTTACAATCTTGATGTACATTATACTGTAATTTTTTTACAATAGGTCAAAATATTTCTTCAGGATGTAACAATATTCTCCTTCAATTTGACGGAGTTGCGTGTTCTTTTAGGCATTAGTGATTGGAAATTGTTGTAAAGGTTAATTGCAAGCGGTAAAGCTGCAAACAACAAGTTTTGAATACGGAAACTTTTGTGCAGAATGTCGGGATCCCGCATTCAGTGCCGCGTCATTTGAAATTGTAAAAAATGTCAGCTTAAGGTAACTTTAATGCAAAAACGGCAATGTAATTTTTACATTTTTGTAAAAGAGGGTGTTAGGGGATGCTGTCAAAGTCGAAGGGTATAAGGGGGGATTGCCACCCAAGGAAAATTAGGGTTAGGTTTTGAAATATTTGCACAGTATGGCTCTAAAACACACTGTTAGTTAAAAATAGCCATTTGCCATCATTTCCCGGGGGGGGGCAGTACATACTTTCCCGTGTTGTCATCCTTCAAGCATGGACCTTCAGATCTGACCCTAAACGCGGATATCTTTCCTTAATTCAGACTACCCTTATCACGGATAAACCCTAAAAGATACCTTAAAGCGGCACTAGCACATCTTCAATTTGCTTGCCCTGCACTGAATTGGTCTATGTGATCCTTTAACGCGCGGAGCGATGGAAAATTGGCTAATATCATGAGTTACAGAGGATTTTTGTCTACCATGAAGGAAGTGTTATTGTCGCAGTTATATATAAGGAGGGGCCGGATCCGTCATTGGCTACCCTAAATGCCGACTTGATGAGTGCGAAAATGATACCCTTTTTGGTCATTTTGCTTGGTTTTGTGACCCTTTTCGCGGTCCGTGCGGTCCGCGCCGCGGTGTGAAAACCCTACCCTTTCCCGCGTTTTTCTGCTCGCGGATGACAACAGATTTAGGTTGAGTGGCCCCCCGGGCATCATTTAGAGCTGAAAACCACATGAAAATCCGATATATCTACCTTTTTTTAGCGCAAAATTGGATTTTCGCCTATTTTCTGTGGAAAATGCTAATTTTGCTGACTCGCGGACTTTATGACGTCATTGTGATGCCATAGGCCTACTACACTGCAAAAACAGTGCTTAGAAATTAAACACTTTTTCTAAACACTATTTTCGCCTATTTTCTGTGGAAAATGCTAATTTTGCTGACTCGCGGACTTTATGACGTCATTGTGATGCCATAGGCCTACTACACTGCAAAAACAGTGCTTAGAAATTAAACACTTTTTCTAAACACTATTTTCGCCTATTTTCTGTGGAAAATGCTAATTTTGCTGACTCGCGGACTTTATGACGTCATTGTGATGCCATAGGCCTATAGGTACGTTAGCACTTATTCTAGTATTACTGGAAATAGGAGGACCATAGCTATCCACTGATATCAAAATCATACTGGCATCGGGTGCTTTATAACGAATTCCAGGGGGTGGTAACCACCCCCTTGGTAAACTGTGTTATACAAAAAAGCTTGTAAGACGAGGGTTAATGCATCTTATGTCATTTTATCAATGAACATTTTAGTCATTCATAGATTTTCACATATTGACTCACTTTAGAATAATACCTTGTACTGTTTTTTTATATTTGGTAGTTTATACAAACCATGTTCCGTTTGAAAAATTTCTGATAGCAGATTTGCTATAGATGTATACAATGTATGAAATAAAAAACTTGAACCCAAATTTCTCAGATAAAATAGCTAACTGCATTGGAAAACGACTATTTTTGACATTTACACTATTTCTTTGGTCTTAATTTCCACACATTTTTTTTTGGGGGGGGGGTCCCCAAAAAAGTGGCCATTCCCCCCTCTGCCATAAATAACGATCGCCCCCTTTGGCTAAGGACACAGTTCTTGCGCGACGACGCACTATCTATAAGTAGATTTCAAATTAAGTGAGACCCCATACATAAATCCATAGTGATGATGGTTCAATCCCCGGCCATGTGGAAACTAGGCCTTTGTTGCCATCACAAAACATATTGTGTCCATGGTAATAAGTTACTTTACAGAATCGGCTTACTAGAAACTGATGCATTCAGTTCTACAATGGTCTGTTAATGATAGAAGGACTTGTGAAATCCGCTTTGTGCTAATCTCTTAGACAAGGTTGGCCCTTGTGATGGCAAAATAAAAACTTAGAGAACTTTAGTTATGTGTGCATTGATATAAGAATGCATTATTTCTCCAGTAGTGTGATAAAGAATGATATTTTGAAGTGTCAAAGCTAAGTTATGTTTAAATAACACATTTATGAAATATGTGCTGGTGATTTCATCCTGAAACTTCAAATGAAACATCCAAGCTATCTTAGATGTGAAACAATGTATTTTATGTCAACATTTATTTACTAGCTACATTACTATACATTGTATGAGTACCATAAATTTTGCTACCTGTGGCCATTAAAATATTTCCTGTTACCCTCTCACGGTGAATGGACAGACCTAAAACTTTTAATGAGGTCTCACTTATTTTGAAATCTACTATAATATCGTCTCATAGGCAACAACCAATGATAATGCGTGTTTGCTTGTTAAAGACACTATCAGCGATTTTGTCCGAAAGAGTCAAAATAATTTGAAATTTGCCGGAATACCTTAAAGGTGAAGAATAAGTCTGTAGAATTCTCTTAAGTTACTTTTTGCAACTGAAGAATTGACAGAAAAGGAAGAAAACTGCAGTATTTGAAGATATACGAAGATACGAAGATCTGATTTTTGATGATTTTTCTGATTTAGCAAATCACTGATAGTGCCTTTAAACCCCGCCCACCGAATAAGAATTGTGTATACTCCGGGTGTATACCCCTTCCTTGGGCAACATAGCTGTCATGTCAGTCATGGATCCGGGGGTGAGAGTGCGAGGGGGCCGGGGGGGGGCTGGGGCTAAACATTTTTTGTGAGAAATGGAAATATCATTTTTGATGGATTGCAAAATATAAGGAATAAAGGATAAAAGAAAGAAAAGGAAAAAAGAAGGTAAAGAAGAAAGAAGAACAGGAATAGAAGAGAAGAGAAGGAAATGAAGAAGACAAAACGGGAAAATAAATTTCAGCTCTTTTCAAAGACTGTTCAACCCAACCAATTCAGTTTCTCTAGAGGGCGGACATAATGTTAATCTATGTTCAGAGCAGATTGGTGGCGGCCAAGAAATCCCTATTGGACGCCATCAATTGGCAATGGTGTAGACAAACATGGGGCAAAATATTCAGTGTTTCTATGACATGATTGGGTGACAGCCCACATAAAACATGTCATTAATTTGCAGATTCGAATCTAATATCGGTCACAATGCAGCGGTAGCATTAGCAAGCATAAGAGTATTGGTATTATTTAATATGTGAAACAAAAGTTACAGCAAAGCCCGGGGGTTCTTGGATTTTGGTTGGTACCCATGCTCGTTCAAAAAAGTGCGACAATTTATAGTGGCAAATGTGGACTACCGCTGGGGTGTACAATTCACAATAATCAAGTCATAGTTCCGTTTATGCGCGATAGGGTATCAAAATTCAGTGTGATTTTGTGATGGTTCAGCGAGAATTAAGGGTACACACCCTACTTACCCTTTTGGCGGCCACTTCCGGAAATTTATCAAGCAAGAGTGGTATCTTCACGAGGAAAAATTCCGAGTTATTATAATATTTGAGCACATTTTTGCAATAATTTGGTCTCTACCGATTTTATGGAAATGTGCATTGAGTATTCCTGGAAAGAAATTGTGTTGATTAAGCGTATTTTGCTGTTTACTGGCGGATATAACACACACGTGCGTTTCCCGGTTTAGGGCGAAAATTTGAGTAGCGAAATTAACACCCATATACTCCGAGAAATCGCTAAAATATTGCCAAAATTTATTCCGGAATAGTTGTGATCAATTTTGGAATGGTATTAAAAGACAGTCTTGCGAACAAACTGTGTAAGTCTCATTTTCTGAAACGCAAGGTAAATCGAGATACAGCCCAAGATGACCAGGAATTTCTATACAAAGTCTATGGGAGCGTAATAGTGGTGTGCACCCTTATGTTTTGCCCACCAGGTTTTGGCGAGTTGAAGCCTGTGCGCATTACTGTTGCGCAGAATTACGGTTAAGTGCAACGCCGTATTAACGCATAATACAAACGAGGGTATCACCGGGAAACGTAAACACCCCCCCAAAAACATTTTGACAGTAGCTGGTAATCAAACGAAGCCATTCTGTAAATTTGTTGCTATATAATTCGTTTTTGAAATAGACCTATCTAAACTTTTACGATGAAAGAGAAACGTGCCACTCGTCGGGTAAGGTTAGGTTTTGATATATAATAATATTCGTCTTGAACTTGAAATAGGCCTATCGGAACTTTTACGATGAGATGCAGAAATGTGAGTGAAAAGAGAAACGTGCCACTCGTCGGGGGTAAGGTTTGCCTTAGGTTCCCAAATAGCTAAGGATTGAGGAAAGCGGTTCGTTAATCACTCGGGTAATCAACTTAAACGTCATGCTTTAGTTTTATCAGCATCTAATAAGGCCTAATTAGGGCTCATATAGCTAAATTTAAGTCCGAGAACAAAACAAGTTTGTCTAGAAAACCCGCGCGCATTTTGTTTTTAAAATTTGTCTTTAGCGCCTTTTTGGGGGGGGAGGGGGGTTTGCTCACTTGAAAAGATATTTTTTTAATTTTCAGTGGGGGAGGGAAGGAAATGGGGAAATGAAAATTCGGCCGAAAAAAAAGAAAAATGAGAGAAAAGTGGGTTTAAAAAAGCAATTAATAAAAAAAAATCCCAAGACATGCAGACGTTCTGATAATAAAAAAAAACAAACGCATTTCACATTGCGATTTTTCATATTGCTTCTGAGGAACAACTCTTTTTTTTGCCAAATAGTTCTATTTTTTAGTAGACTAGAAATGGATCGATATTGTCATAAAAGTTTGTTTCTTTTCACTTTTTTTTTATTACCTTGTAGGCCTACTTTGGTTTGGAAGAGGGGGAAAAAAATACATAAAATGGTATAACAACCCACCCACACCATAGCATAATAAATTGTATATCTTGTCCATAAAGTTGTTGAGGCCTGATTATTGGGTCGGATATTTATTAAAAATGCCTGATATAAAGCAAGGAATACAACCCTATTATTCAGTTCGAATAATCAAACATATTGACATAAATTTTTATTCTTTTCTTTTTCCATACATGTACATGATCGAAGCCTTTTAAACGTTTGAGGTAAGTTAAAGTTTCAACTGTTCATATTTCAAAATTGAGGCCGCCTAGCCTGGCCTAGCTAGGCCTACAAACAGATAGAGTAGACTTGGTTTGCTTTGAAATTGAGTTTGATCATCTTGAGTTGGGTGGAATCAAACATACAGGGAATGATGTGCGCATGAAAGATATCGAAGAACGAAGGCCAATTTTTTTCAGTCCCTGTGTTATAGCGCAAAACCCTAAGCGCTGTGCAATACAAAAAAGCTACATGCGCTACGCAGATTTTTTTAATTGCATTTAGATGACTTAAAAAAAACCTTAAAAAATGTGGTAAATTGTTTACACATAGGGTAAAGTGGGGTAAGTGGGACACTTAAGCCTAAATTGGTTCGAAACAAAGTCATGGTAGGTTTTTCTGAAAAACCTTTACTTTTAATATCATCTGTGGGTCATGAGGAATTTGTTTTTTTAAACTACTTTGTGTATAAGTACCACATGCATATTAATTAGAAAACGTGCTAATTAGAACTGTCCCAGTTACCCCATTTATATTCCCACATTGGGGTAAGTGGGACACGTACGTTAGGTAATTAGGCAATTAGGGAGTAAGGATATCACGAAAGAATATATATTCACTGCTATTAATAATTGAAAGTGTTTTCAGAATACTTTATATGACATAACAATAACAAAATAATGATATTATATTTTTGCGCTCTTAATTTTCACGTACTTCGAATAACATGCCAAAAACATCACATTCTATATCGTAAATGTACAGAAATTGCCTATTTTATCATTTTTTGGTTGTTAAAATTCATATTTTCAGAAAATATGTATTTTTATCATATAATATATGTATTATAATGATATTATGTTTTTATAACAATTAAAAAAAATTTTTCTCAAAAAATATACACAAAAATAAAAATAAGTACCAGCTAATAGCCGTGTCCCACTTACCCTAAGTGAATTTCATTTGGGGTAAGTGGGACAGCAGCGTAATTAATTAGCTCATTTGCATATTAATTGGCAGAATTTTGTTATAATTTTTTGCAACTTGCTTGATAAAAACATTAATTTTATCATAGATTAAATGTATAGACTTAAACTTTTCTCTACTTTTCAGTAAAAATATTTGCATTTTTAGCAATTAACACCCTTAATTAAGAATAATCCGCAGATTTTGGCACTAAATTGCGGTCAGTGTTGACCTTTGACCTTTTAAGCACTTTCAAGATCGAATAAATCCATTTTGAGTTTGAATGTAAAGCAGAACATGTTTATGTAGATTTTGTTGGACACACCATGTCATGTTGCCAAATTTTGTTCTTGATTGAGGGAATTATGTATATAGTTTGTGTCCCACTTACCCCAGTGTCCCACTTACCCCATGCGAGCGAGAATTAACTTGAGAAGCCGAGGGAACCTTTTTTCTTGGCCTATATATCTATTTTGTTGGTTGAGGTATCTTGAAACTGCTCGGTAGGGTACAAGTGGCCATACGGGGTCGTGTCGCAAACATGGGTCTCAATTTCAGCCTTATTCTGGTATGTGATGACGCCTCTTTCAATTC
>JAMKCH010035545.1:0-44768 GCA_023653785.1 Ophioderma brevispina
TTCTTCGGCTAGTTTGACAAACACAGCACTATTTATTTCAATTCTTATTATTTTATTGTATTGTTGTGTTCTGTGCGATGTTTGAGCAAACACAGCACTATATGATTGAAAGTCTTTGTATTTTATTGTATGGGTTTGGGTTCTGTGGTATGGTGGACCAACACAGCACTATATTATTTCAATTCTTACGTTTTTTATTGTTTTGCTGTGTTCTGTGCTGTGTTTTGACAAACACAGCAAGTTATTCAATTCGTTTGTATTGTATTATTTGGGGTGTTCTGTCCATGTTTTTACAAACCAGCACATATTATTTTCAATTGTATGGAATTTTATTATATGCGGTGTTTCTGGCGCTATGTTTGACAAACACAGCACTATTTTATTTCATTCCTTATGTATTTTATTGTATTGTTGTGTTCTTTGCTTGTTTGTGACAAACACAGCACTATTTATTTCAATCTTACGTATTTTATTGTTTTGCGTGTTCTGTGCTGGTGTTTGACAAAAACACAGCACATGTTTATTTCATTCTTATGTATTTTATTATATTGCTGTGTTCTGTGCGATTTGTGACCAACACGCACTATTATTTCAAATTGTTATGTACTTATTGTTTTTCTGTGTTCTGTGTTGGTGGTTTTTGTTTGACAACACCAGCACTTTTTTTATTATTTCTAATTTGTATGTATTTTAATTGTATGCTGTGGCTGTGCACTGTGTTGACCAACACGCCTAGATTATTTCATTCTAATGTATTATATTGTATTGCTGTTTTTTTTTTTAAGGTTTTGTTGTTTTGTTTAAAAATCTAAACTACCCTCCCTATTAGAAACAAACCTTTTTGCTTTGTTTCTCAAACACAGCAAATTTACGAGTCCCCTAAATCGTCTGTTATCAATGATGCATACATCACTCAATGGAGAACACAATAGACAGATGGTGGAGGACTTCAGTCACCGGACACTGTAATAATGACACCGGTACTTCCTCGAGGCAAATGCACAAATCTCTACAAGTGACATCAAGAGTTTCACGTTGTTAGTAGCAGCGAAGTGTACCAATCAAGATGAGAACAACTTGCTGTACTAATTGTTTAGATCACAGAAAGGCGAGAGCATTGTAATCTTTGCACTTCTTCCATGTTGAGGACTGCCTACCCTTCATGTCAGGGGCAAACTATAATGGTGCCTAGAAGCCTCTCCAAGCACCAATGGTCATGGCTGATATGGATTGTACGTCCAGATGGAAATTTGATCATCAATGATGAATGGCAAACCTTGCTGCAGACCGTTTTGTTAAGAGTTTTTTCCCCCATGTCAATGACTGCCCAGATGTGCAAGTTGCCAGACTGTGTATTTATGGCTAAGGTGGCATGTCCTGTACATATTTGTGCAAGGTATCGACTGTGTGAAAACATGAAAGTGAGGTCATTACATTGGGACTATTCTGATAATGATAATGGGGACGAGGAAGAGACCAGACTATTAAAGGAGGCAAATACAGAGGACTAGATTGAGCAAATACTGGTAATGATAACATTGTGAATGGTGAATAGTTATGTATACTGCGTTGGTAAAATAAATGTTATTTATGGCCAAAAATGCATACATCTCTAATTTATTGAAATAACTACTGAAACCCTGTAGTACAGAATGGATCCTCCAAATATCTATTGCAAATTAAGTGGCTTAAAACTATGTATATAGACCTATTTCTTCTGAGTGTATACATTACCACTTTAAAAAAGGCCCATGATTCAAAGGTGGCTACAATTCAAGAGCAACGCAAGACAGTAATGCTTAATTTGGCAACATGGCGACCGGTGGGAGGTAATGCAAATATGCGAAGATGGCTGCCATTTTGGGCTTTCTACAAATCGTTTTAATTAAACTGCAGCGGATTTGGGTGCTGGTGTTGTCTATTATCAAACACCGTCGTGTTAGCATAATTTTTCACTAAACGAATTTCTTCTACAAGACAGGATATGGCCGCAACTCATTAATGACGAAGTTTCAAAGGCGGCCATTTTGTTTATGCAAATTAGCCATGCTTAGGTTGTCACCTTCCAAGTCTTGTATAAAGACACGTTTATAGTTATATTAGTACAAGAGTGCCATTGTAAACTTTAAAAGTGCTTGTTCATCATGGGGGGTTCACCCTTGACAATTGACTGTTAATTCAAATTATGATCAAAATTTATAAATGGCGGCCATTTAAGATTATGCAGATTAGTTTTGTAATTTAGAAATGTATGGATTTTAGTTGTGATGTTGTCCATTGTCAAACACCTCTTTAGCATTTATTCCACTAAAAGATTCCTTCTAAGAACCACTTGGCTATTTGGTTTATGCAAATATAGCTTAAGCTACTACTTTGGAATGTCTAGCATGCAAAATTATTTATAGATGATGTTTCTGAATAAGTTGATAGCACCCCGCTGTTGGCCACTACTGATGGTACCGACCAACCTTATCTGGCCCAAGACTGAGAAATGTTCTGTAGGATGTTTTTGTTCAAATTTTTGACTGGTTGTGACTGTTTATGGGTGCTATTTTTTTGAAGCGTTTCATTTTTCAGTATACACACGGATATGGCAACCAGATGATCAATAATTCGATAACTAAGTTTGTTTTTTTACGATAATCTCAGATTTTCCGATTTACACTTAAAGGGTCATTTCGAGATCCACCGCTCGTCCCCCGACTTCCTAAAAAAAGTTAAGATTTTTATATGGTTATCTGAGCCTCCATGTCTCAATTTTACTTAAGTAAAATTTGTCACGGGAGAGTACTTTGTTCTTTTACTATAAAAGGGAGAAAGTGGAATTCTCCTCGTGTTGTTTGTGCAAATCTGATCATCCAGGTATTGTTTACAACAAGAGAGATGAAATGAGGAATCCCCAGGATGTAAATTTAGAAACTGAGTCAACTTGTTGGTGCAAGATGGTGCAATACAGATGATGTAATTATGTGGAAATCTAATTGGCCCGTGCAAGATTATGTTTATGCACGAGGTGCATGTTGCTGTAATGATATTATTAGAGATAGGAAACTTAGTTGTGAAATCCTATATTAAGGGAGAGTTGGAGAGGTTAGATTGGCCAGCCAGTTGTTCAGTGATGAAGAATTTTCGAGATAAAGAATGATTGTAATGTCAAAGCAATGGCAGATTCGAAATCGTTGTGGTCAACTTATCCGAAAAAAAGTGTTGTGTAACGATTTTAGATGATCGGTCCACACTACATTTTTCAAGATGGCGCGGGGCCCGTTCGTCGTAATGTCGAATTAATGTCAGAATCGGAATCCTTGCGCTCTCGACTTACCCGAAAACTTTTTGTGCACATGACTTTCAGTGCCTGGCTTTGTCATTTTAAGTTGGCCTCTGCAAAAAAAATGCCGGGAATTTGTGAGGAACACTGGGGGTAATTTTTTCTTCTAATTTTTCCAGAGCATAGGACGGAATTGAGGTTTGGAAACCCTAACTATATATATGGGCCAATTTATACACCATTTTGCTTCCTTAGTTTTATATTAAATAAAAAATTTAAACTAAAAATTGTAATCAGATATTTGGTGATGTGATTTGACTTTCATGTGAGGTTACAGGAACATCAATAAACCAGGGGTGTCCAACCTGCTAAGAGCTCGCATGTGACCCGCTAGGTACTTCCCAGAAAAATAAAACTGCAAAAAATATCTCACATAATAGATTTTTAAATAAAAGATGTCCATTAATTCTCACACTAGAACCAAAGACCATACACCCAATAACACAACAAACACCCAACCCCCCAAATTTTCCCCACCCCCACCACCACCACCACCACCCCAACCCAACCACCACCACCCTCCCATTGTGTGGGGGGTGGTGTTCGACATTTTTCTAAAAAAAGGCAAATGTCGACCACCACCACCCACCTCCAAATTTCGCCCCAAATCTCATCTCTGGTAGATCTCTGCAATATAACAAAAGTAAGGTTAGACCCCTCTCAGGGTCTGTGGTGAAAAGCAAAAAAACAAATTGGTAATAAAGACTACAATCACTCTCTGAGTCAACCAAATCCGAGTGGTGTTTTGAATGTTGTCATCCATGGCACAATTTTGTTCGTATGATGGCGCGCGGTATTCTAAAAATAGGACCAACTCAGGGAAGGACCGTATTTGTCCAGGCAGGGCATAGAGCTTTCCCAGTGATCTGGTTTATTTTTTAAGAGGATTTAATTGCTTGATCTATTTTTTATAACCTGTACATCTGATATGCCACTGCCATATTGGTGAATGCACTGTTGATTTTTATGTGTTCAAACCTACTGTTCCCTAAATACGTAGACAGAAGATAAGACAGGTAAAGAGCAAAAAAGGCCCACCGAACCTATGTTAGCAAAAGCGTTTGAGGCCACTCCAACAGAGTCAAGCTTGCCTACCTCTCCTCCCAATCTCATCTACTCCGAACTCCTCCCCCCCTCTTGTGCTGTGCTCCACCCCCTCTGCCTAATCACACACTCGTACTCTACCCCCTTCATGATTCATGACTGAAGGACAAGTCACTCTCTCAAAGAGTCAAAGTGTCTACGATCGACTTCCCTCCTCAATTAACCCCCTCATGCACTTCTCCCCTCGGCTCTCTCTTTCAAACCTAGTAGCTCGACTCCCTACTACCCGGGTTACAACGAGAAGGAAGATGAGAACTCATAAGCGCTTAACACCGACTCCCCCTCTATGTCTCCCCCCTCCTGTCAACAAAAGCCGAGACCTGTGGGACAGTCCTATGCCTAGGTCCTTTTTTTTTAGCAAAATGTGGCATAGTCCTACTTCCAGAGGCTCCGGAGGCACGTCCCTTATCAAACCAAACTTTATGCCCACCTCGGATTATTTGCTTGCGGCCCCCAATAGTTGTTTTGGTGGATTCAACCAATCGCCCCTGTATCAAAAGGCACCGTGCTTCTAATGATTCAAAACATGAAAACTTTTATAACTGATAGTAGTAATTTTATGGTGTAACTCAGTTTAACACATTAAAGTACCATGGAGGCTTTGCCCTACACCTCAACATTGGCGAGCACCACCCTACACCCGTGTAAGGTGGTGGGTCCAAATTTTTCTCAACTCAATTGCGCGCAAGTGATGCAAAAACAAATCTTTTTTGCGACAAGCAACTGCAGAAAAACTCAAGTTGGTTGCAATTTCCGCACCCCCCCCCCCCCATTAGACGAGGGTTCATAAGTATAGATTGTGGAAATGTGCTCCTTAAATTGCGGCTAGTTGTTTTTTTTTATTGCAAGGCTCGTCTGGTACAAATTCTCGCGTGGTTTTAAAATTAACCCTCGTCCTTACCAATGGTGGGGGGTTGCGGGTGGTTACACCCCCGCCCCCCCCCCATAGTGAACTTCGCCCCGGTGCGCTAAAATAGCTTTAGGTAAAGTCGTTCTGCCTACATCCATTCCGGTCATTTTAGAGCGAAAAAAAGGTGCAGGATAGCAGCCTTCACCGGGTTTGGGTAAGGGTTACGTCAAAGTCGAAAGGGTAAGGGGGTGGGGGGCTTGGTTTGCCACCCGATTATTTTTATGGTGCATTTTTTGAAAATATTAATCATCAGTATGGCCCTAAACTCAATGTTTAATGTCAGGGACCGTACGCAGGAGTATTTTGGGTGGAGAGTTTTTCGACAAATTGGACCTTTTATTGCTAACAGTACCTAACCCCCATAAATGGTTCTCTTTTAGGATTTTTTTAACGCATTTCATCATGACAAAGTGGACTTTCTTGTCAAAAGTTCTGTAAATTTTTTGACCTTGTTTTAATTATCCCAACAAAAAATTCAGCAAAAGTGACCGTTTGCCCCCTTTTTGTGAATTTGGGGGGGTGCGATCGTATCACGCCCCGCACCCCCCCCCTGCGTTACGGGCCGTGTAATGTTAAAACTAGCCAATTGTCATAATTGTATAGCTGGAAAACCTGCGATGAAAAAATCCGATAGTCACTACGTTTTTTATTATTAGCGCAAAAATGGATTTGCGCCTATTTTCTATGGAAAATATCCAATATTTGTTTGCCGACTCGGCGTACTTTAGGACGTCATTTTGACGCCATCTAGTATGTTGGTACTTTATTTTGTATCAATGGAAATAGGGGGACCATAGCTATCCACTGCTATCGAAAATCATAAGCATCAGGGTGCTTTATTACGAATTTTCGAGAGGGGTGGTAACCCCCCCCCCCCCCTTGGATAACCGTGTTAACAAAAAAAGCTTGTTATAAAGACGAGGGTTAATCTACAGGTTCTGTTTAACAGGTTTGAATGTTAGTATTTAAATAACGAAGTCCAATATCCACCATAATATAATATTTATTTTTAAAAATTGCAAATTGTAAATTGGTGGTTTGACTTTTTGAATTTAGTGTTTTTTCTGTTTTTGCTTTTTTATATATTCACAAATGCTGGTCCCCATACAACTTTATTGTTCACTTGCCCGTATCAATGGAACCATTGTGGAGAATGGTTAATTCTGGAGGTCAGTTAAATTTGCTAAATGAAGTGTATTGGGTAGGATCAAAAGTGCAACTCAATAACATTCCTAGGTTGTCAGACCGCAAGGCACATTATGTGTCTGTTAAAGGTCAATTTTTTGTTTGTTTTACTTATTTCTAATGTCGCTTGCTCAAACGAAATATTATTTCTAACACCATCTCACACCTAAAAGAAAACATATATCAAACACTACCCAAACCAAACATCTGGGAACACCGCTCGTCTGTGACGGCTGCAGACATCGTGCAACGTAACATGAAAACGTTAGCTGATTAAATTTAAAAGTTTACCACATAACCTTTTCCACCTCCTACAAACTTAACAACAGCTTACACACCTCGTTAAACATATTCTTTAAGACTCCCCTTATACAGATCGTTAAGCAAGACTTGCGGTCGACCTCTCTGTATGAAGGAATACCTGTGTGTTATCTGACAAGCTAAACAATTGATCTCATATTCACGTTATCACCAGAAGATGTCTCTGTAGCAGAAACCAAGTTCCAGCCACCTAATCATTTATCTTAAAACGAAGACAGATTCTTTAAAAAACAAAATGAATATCAATTTATTTTAAACGTCCACACGCGCGAGCAGACATCAGTCAATGGCCACCCTACTTCAACACACAAAAAATACTTCCCAAATCTCATACCACAGCCGCTGCATCATATGCGAATGCATGGTGTAATCATGCTTTTAGAAAATGTCCATACTTTTTCTGAATTGCTTTGCTCAAACGAAAATAACAAATTAATTTTCTACACGCATGCGCACAATCACCGAAAGGAAAACATATATCAAACACTAACCAAACCTCTTGGGACACCGCGTCGGTCTGTGACGGCTGCGGACAGCCCGCCATGTTTTCCCCACCTCACGGTTATAAATAACGGGCACCATATGTATAGATTGACACTATAAATATTATAACAAGCCCAGAAGCCCCATTAATATGATCAAACCTTAACATCAGGTCTCAATGTTCCTAATACTTTAATAATATTTTTTGAAAATCTTCAAAAGGCATACAATGTAAAAAAATATAACTCCACATCAAGAATGTTCTTGAAATATCAGTAATTGATCCACTCTGGCCTCCACTAGGCATAACATACTATTGTTTCATGGATAAATCTATCAGATAAAGCACATAACACTAATCAGCCAATCACAAAGCAGCGTAAATCTCCTCTACATGATCATATACCAGGTAACTAAACCAGCTCCTGCAGTGAGGAACCCTTACCTAAAGCTATGACACTAGGATCAGCCTAAGACAATTCTGCATTTAGCAATGAAAAGAATATAGTAGTGACCCTCTGCAAAACCACCAAAAAACAGGAACAGAACGCTTAAAAATTCTTAGCACACAGCTTAATATCCACCAAACAGAGTTCCAACATTATCCCATGGTTTGTAGATAAAAAAATCCTACATAGCTCATATTAGAATAGGAAAAACACGTCACAGCATTAAACCAGTCACAATCACCGAAAAAACTTTTACATTTTTACGATTTACCTACCAGATTAATGCCGCATCATCATGAACCAAAATTCCCAAATGAGGACCCCCTATTCTAGAATACAGTGCATCCCCTTTGTATACAATCCTCCAACGCATGAAATACCTGACAATACATCACTTTCCTTTACGCAAGGATGGCACATACATTCACACCCCAAACCTCCACACAGCAAACGATACCTTGTATCCCTATATACCGTACTGGTACTACAAAAAAATCAAACACCACTACTACAGAACTTATGCTCCTTAAAGCTTTGTGATCAACACAGATTAACTACTTTTTTTTTAGCTATAAAAGACCAGTTTACTCCATATATCACAACGAACGTTACAAATGTCAAAAACCAATGTCACAAAGACACACACACAAGCACATCCCACGAAAATTCAAACTAAATTGCCTCAACTTATGACGGGACACAAGCAATCCAGCTTACGGTGACACTACACCATAGCATATCCGTAAACCTTTGAGCCCACCATGTGGTCTAGGTTTTCAAATTCCATGATACTTTGAGCCACGATACTAATCAGCTATTACAAGGAACCGCAAACCTGCCATCGTGACAAGTTCATATGCCTGCTTACTAAAATATTTTAAATAGAAAAAAGACTTGGCATTAATAGTCAGATCATATTGATAACCAAATTGGGCACACTTTCTATATACTGGCAAACGGTGCAGATGGATACACACCTCGTCTATTATTGGAGAAGAAACCAGCGGATTAACAGCTCTATGATGCAACAACTCAGCTCTAAGCTCACGGTCAATACAAGGACGAGTCAAAGTACCACAGAACTACCTAGCAAAATTGCAGAAGGGAATCAAAGTATTCGTCTATATAGGAAGCCCAACGATGAAAACATCTACTCTCCATCATACAATTCTGCATTTATTGGTTAAACCACCAGATAATACATGCAAAACGGCTGATGGAATTCCAAGCCTTCATCAATTTGAGGAAAAACCAGTCAAATTAACAACCTCTCTACTCAATGCTGCTAAAATCTAAAATATCATGGCTAACACTCCACTGTAATACATGGTCAAAACTGTAGTGGAACTCAGGGGCATTCATCAATTTGACGGGAAACCACAGCGGAATAAACACTCTCTATCATGCATGCATGCTAAAACCAGAAATTATCAAATGGCAAACACCCCACTGTAATAATTATGCAAAGCTGCTGATGGAATTCAAAGCATTCATCAATTTGAGGGGAAACCAAGCGGATTAACCCCTCTTCTCTCTCCTCTCGTCAATGCTGCTAAAATCATTAAACTATCAATGGCTAACATCTCCACTGTAACACAATTGCAACTGCAAAGTAACCAGGCTTCATCAATCTGAAGGAGACTCAACGGATTACCAACCTCTCTATCAGGCAATGCTGGCTAAATCTTAAATTACAAATGACTAAACTCCGCTGTAATACCTGGCAAAACTGCAATGGAGCCCCAAGGCTTTCACCAATCTGAGAGGAAACCAAGCGGATTAACACCTCTCTATCAAGCATAGCAAATGTGCTGCTTAATCGTTCTCATCAATGCTAAAACAACACTGCAATACATAGCAAAATCCAGATGGAATTAACTGCCTTCATCTACTGAGAGGAAACCAAGCGATTAACACCTCTCTATTATACAATACTTGCTACAATTCATTCTCTATTAAAAAGGCTCAAACTACAGACCCAATACAAGCAACGCATAGAATCCAAGGAACCAAGAGATTGAGAACTCGTCATGCAATAGTGGGCTTAAAACCATAGTAATTACCAGGACGGGGAAGACGTACCGTAAAGCATGGCAAAAACTGCAGAAGGAATACAAGGCATCTCTCTATCATATTATGAGAGGACACCAAGCTTGAATAACATACTCCATCATGCAAACAGCTCTAAAGCGAATATACATCCATTTTAATCAAAAAAGCTCAAATTCACTATATACATGGCAAAACAGCAGAGGAAATCAGAAAAGAGGTCATCTATTGAGGAAACAATGGGAGTAAACCCCAAGGTGTCATCATTCAACATTGCGCTTAATCATCAATTTCAGGACAGCTAGACGTACCGAATATTATCAAAACTGCGGAAGGAATCAAGGCATCTATCTATAAATGAAGGAAACCAAAACGGATTAACACCGTCTCCATATGCAAGGCCAGTTTTATTGAAATGGCTAAAATTTTTACTGTGAATACATGGAAAAAAATGGAACCCAAGATATTCCATTCACACCTATCTGAGGAAACCACAAGTTGTATCACACACCTATCTAATCCATGCAACTTACTCATCAATCAATACAGGAATTAGGTGGCGCAAATCATCCCGTAATACATGCAAACTGCAGAGAAACTCAAGGCATTCGTCTACTAGGGAGCCAAACTAATGCCGAATAACAGCGTCATACTCAACTGTCTGCAAATATACCACAATATCAAAATGGCTAAAACTACACATGTTCACGTAAATACCAAGCAAATCAGCCCTGATGGACTCGAAGAGACTTCATAATCATCAGTTTATATAAGAACCAATCGGATAACACCTCTCAGCAATGTGCTCATAATTCATATTTGACTACAGGGGGCGGCTAAATATACGAATACATCAAAACTGCAGAAAGGAACAAAGTCAGGATCGGCAAGTATATAGAAAAGTACGCTGAATAACACCTTCCGATTGTCCATGAGAATAACACCCATCAATGCAAACTGCTCAATCATACCATATTATCAAAATGCCTTCACTGTAAATACAAAGCAGAATGCCCTTTGACCTAGGAGAGATTCATAAATGACATGTGTGAGAGGAAACTGAGCGGAATGCACACCCTAAATGCAAGTGCTCATACATCATACCGATTTAATTAATAGACACAGTACAGCTAAAATATTCCCGTAACAGGTGGCATCATCTATTAGAAGGAAACCAAACGGATTAACACCATCTCCATATCATGTCAATACTGCTATAAAAATCAAATCATTAAAATTACGATGACTAAAACTATACACTATAGCAAAAATGCAGAAACCGTAAAGTCAACACTTTCGTCTGTCATAAACCAAGCGTATCACACCTATCATGGCACATCTAGCTTTCTATCTTTCGGTGTGGGTAAATATACCATCAAATCCAGACAAAAGCCACTTCACACATCAACTCGCAGGTACTAATCCTTTAAACCTTTAAAGGTCTGTCCCAAATGCCCCAAAGGCGGGAAACCCTAATTTCTAAAAACGAGCTCCTCAATCTGGAGTGGAAGAATCACGGGATCGCCACGTGCACTCATGGACATACCACGCACACACTAGCATGCATAATATATAACATACAGGGCAGAGAGACTCGAAGAGATGCCAATAAACAAGGTTCAAAGATCTTCTAGAAAGAAATGGGCAAATTAATACGCAGGACTATCATAATCGCGCAACATAAGCTCCCTTATCCATGCACTTTCTACCTAAGGTGAGCCGAGTGACATTAAATATGCTATTAGCTTCAATTTTGATAAGCAATTGGTTCAGAACCTGAATAACTTACAACCGGTGGAACTGGGTGTGAAACAAAAAACAATCTTTTTGTGAGTCGCTACTACGTCTGCGTGTAGTGCATTATATCATCATTGATTATTGTGCTTTTGTTATAATAGTTGTAAACGCTTTTCACGAGCCAAAATAAAGAACGTGCCTGTACACAGCCTTTACATAATACCATGATACGATGTTCCTGTTGCCGATTACAGTTCTATGCACAGGTATAAGTTACCAACATGCTGGAGGCCTGACATGTGTACCAATGTTTCTCATGGTAAACAACATCTAAGTTTTGCATGAGATGTTTTTCATCGTATAGTTCCTTTTGGGATCTTTTGGGACGCCTTTGGTTTGTCTGCCTTATAATCGCACGATAATTATTTACCATACTAGGATTTTTTTTTTTTTTTGATGGTGAATATCAGAATCCTGAGATTCTCATGATCCCACTTAAATCTAGTGACTTTAACTTAGACCCTACCCGATATAAACCATACGCAATCAAAAAAAGTACATTACAAACGCATATCGCAGTCAAACCCATTATCAATGTTCCCTACTATAGGAAGTATAACTATGCTCCACTGACTCTTCGCAGTCCAAACCCCTAAATATAATCGCCATACCCAGTTATTAACATTCACTAGGCCTAGCGATAGGCCTTCAGATCACAACATAAAATCCGCGTCAACAAACACGTAAATGTACCAGATTTACAATTACCTTTATTTGCTCTGAAAAAAGGCACAAATAGATAGCCACCGTCAAGATCTCTGATGAGTGACACCAGGGCTCACAGTTCAGTGACTATTTCGACTAGTAGAATTATAAGACAGAGAGAAAACTCAATGCGGAAACGGATTTAGTATTTGCCACCACCACTGTGGAAATTATCCCCACTTCAACTGAATAACTGGCCATGATGAAGAAAGAGGTCGCAGAAATACGGCCCGGTAGTCCTATAAAGCCGGTACTGGGAGAATGAGATTAACTCACTTGTTTCATTATATTTAAATACAATAATTCTGCTCACTAGACTACATGACATCCCTACGAACACACCCTAACTGCCTTAATTACCGCACATAGGCCTAGTGCCTGATTGAATATCAATTTGGAATCTACTATAAGCAGTTGTGACAGTAGGGGTTAATTCAACCCCTACAAGAAACCGTACCAACTAATGCACATTTTCGGTTTATTGTCAAATAACTATGTACTCTACTCTCACCTCATCGCTCCTGACAATCAACCTTATCAACAATATCGCCGCAAGCAATTCACAATCCAGTAAAAAGGGAATTGATTCAAACTCAGTCAATATTAGAGTAGCGCGATATTAAAACGGTCCCACACACAGCGCGAGAAGACAGCATTCCATGCGCCACCCTACTTCCAAATCTCATACCACGCACGCCTTTGCATTCAATATGCAAATTCATTTTAACATGCGATAGATTCGGAAAAATGTCATTATAATTTATCACCAGTGACAGTGCAGATCATTTTTGTGTAAATTTAAACGTGTTCGAAACTGCTATTTGCTTTAATAAAAATATTTAATTTTTTTTTTTGAACATGCTATTTTAATAGGTCCGGATATTGTGCACGCACATGCAACCCCAAGAGCTGCTGCTTGCTGAACGTGCGTGAGAAGTAACGAGTTTTGCAAAATTATAGGTACATGTAGTTTGCAAAACACCCTTTTCGGTACAGTTGAAAAAATGCTGTCCCGCAAACAGAAAAGACTTGCAATTCACTTTTAAACGTAGTAACGGTAATGGCATTGAAATGCTATAGAGTTTGAGTATCGTAAGACATTCAATATATCACGTCCCGAATTCTTTGGAGACATGTCCACCCACAAGAGTGCTTTCCATCGTTTGAGGAATTAAACGAAAGACAACACTTTATAGTAGGTGAAACGAGGACAACAACAAAAACGAGTGGAAATCCACTCCTTTTTTGAGTGATTTCCGGGCTCTGTTAGTGGAAATATGCATCTTTGCAGTACAAATCACTCATTTTGGAGTGGTTTAAGAGTTTCACTCTTTTGGAGATTGAAAGTTTTCACTCGTTCATTTATATAGGCACGGGGACAGCAAAGGTTTTACTAAGGCGCTGTGGGCAACGTAACCAAGAGATAGGCCAATGCAGTTTTGGCCATGATGCAGACTCTTCTATTTGCCAATTAACAGATGCAAACCCTGGTCGAATGATAGATTAGGTTTATTGCGAATTTATTATTTTAAAATTCCATTTTTTTAACATTTAGATGATCACTATTAACTTCACGACATGCTTTCGTTATCAATGTTTGAGACTTTTGGCAAAAGACAGTAGTTGTCGACTTCCTCCCGTGTCTGATATGTTTTTGATCTTAACCAAACCGCCTAAATACAGCACACATTATCGCTACGTACAAAAGCAAAGTGCTCCAACTACTCAGCACATATAATTGAAATCCACGTATTGTATCCCATATCCCAACGAATGGTCCATGAAATCGGGTAATTCGCTTCCTTTGCTTAGCAATGCTCAATTACTTTACTTCTGGGAGTGTTTACCATTGTATTTCGGCTATGTTTGATCTGTACTACACATAGTTTCCGTAATCTTGCAGAACATGCAAAAAAGATATAGCAACCGAAATACATGTACATCCCCAAAGGAGTGGTGGCTGTCCATGCAAGCAACAGACTGGAAAGCCACAGCCAAGCCATTCTTAGAATCGCAGTATCGCCAAAGTGTTTTTTTTTTTGTTTGTGGAATAACGATTTAGCAAAGCATGCTCCAAAAAGTATTTGTCTAGCGACAACAGAGCCCACCCGCACCATAGCTCAAACAAGGCCAAAGCATTTTCGACGGGCCCATCTTCAAAAGTACATACATCCAAGCCTGCTATGGAACTTTCTATGCATTTTCGTGGAATCCATGACACGGCATTACCCAGTTGCTATAAAAAAATCAGATTTCACGGTTCTTTATAATATTCCAAAATTTCCTCCTGATTTCATTTTCAATCGTAGAATTGTGATGTTCCTGGTTAATACTATAATTTTGTGTGGGGTTGTTTAAAGTAGCAAATGACCATACACGGACCGATACACAGGACAATCTGCAAAGATGAACTAGCACTCTCAAAGAACATAACTGGTTTGTCCGACATAGATCATAAAGAACACCAACGATGGGCGGGGCCGATAAACGAAAATCCATTGTCGGTAGCCATTGCCAATATAGCCAACACGTCCTTTCCTAGTTCAATCTATCTCGGCGGGAATGTAGTTATTTTGGCGATTGAGTCATGGGAGTTAAAAGCTCCTGCAATACCTATGAGCGACGAAACTAGCAGGAAAACTGGCCAACATTGCTGAAGTAAACCCATCGCTATCGATGTCCACAAACCATACCAACCAAAATGTGCAAAATCGTATCCTCTTCTGTTCATGTCACCTAGTATACAGAACACTGGTGAAATACTATGCCCATGATGGGTTGGTTTATTAACCAATGCGGTCTATCGCATGTCAAACTATAACATTGTAAGTCCAATGTTTTGCCCTCTCTACTGGAAAGATTTCTAATAGTGTGGCTCAAAGACGTCTGCCGTTTAGAGTCGATCTTAGATTGCCCATTCCACCTGAGCAAGGAATTGGTAACAATCATAGATGACACATCTTTCTAATAAAAGCTAGAATTCATACACAATCCCCAGCTGTATAAAACTGAAAATTATTGGGACCGCATCAATATGTTTAAACTGGTCATTATGCTAATGTTTTACATAAATATGAATATAGGCTATAGGTTGTTATTTTTTATAGTTAAGCATTGCATACAGAACGAACGGCAAACGTGTGTGCAATAACAAATTAAATGGGAGATCGGGCATCCTTTAATTGCATTTTGTCCCTAAATCAATATGTAACTTTTTTATAATATAATAATCAAGTTTATTTTAAGCCAATCGTGTGGCCTGTAGGCCACATTGCTAGAGAGACTTTACAACTAATAATTACTAGACAGAAACAATGCAACTTATAGGCAGCAGCTTAAACAGCGCCAAATGCAACATTCAAACCCCCTACACGAAACAACACACCGGATGGGTAATGCAAGCTTTCACGGTTCTTTGCCCATTTCGAATGAACCATAGTAGAAATGGCAGTCAGGTTTTATCATATCGTTATAAAATCAAATCCCAAATGTAGTTCCGAATTAAATCCAGCAACCGGTCCCACTGAGATTCGATCCTAGGAACCTTTGCTCCAGAGGTAAGCTTGTTAACCGCTAGACCACGCCACTTCCACAATGGCGTGGTCATCAGCAGAAAAGGTCTGATCCAATTTATCAGCAGAAAGTGTTTCCTGATCCAATTTAACCTTATGGTCAGGGGTCCATAATTGAGTGACGATGAGGGCCGTTTGAGTTTTTCTGGCTTAATCGTCAAGCTGTTATCGCCGCATCTTCTTCTGACATAAGTCAAAGAAATCGCAGATATCGCGTGTTAGGGTCCATATAGACCCCCCCCCCCCCGCCTTTGACCACCAAACATGGCCATACCCACTACAAAAATCATTTTCCACATAAAGGTGACCTTTGCCCTGACCTTTGTGCTATCCATGTATAGTGGACTTACTTTTTACTATCACAAACAAATACTAATTATATTTACTTTATATTTCCAATTAAACAATAATTGCTATTATGTAATTGATCCGGATTCCTCTGTACAATGAATGGTGAATATATTGCTCGGAATGCAAACATCTGTAGTAAAATATAGTAAAAGGTAGTCTAACACTCAATTTTAATTTTTGCTTAACATGTTAATTTGAATTTCATTCCTTAACTTGCCCAACAACCACTGCGTTAGACGAATTGTAAGTGTATTATTTCAAGGTCCAAAATAATTTGTTTTCATTTTTCTTTCTTGTTGTTAAGTTAATGTTTTGGAGTAGGCCCCCCCTTTCATGTGAATGAGTTTTTATTGATATAAGTTGCTCTGGCAAATGCTTTTTTTAGGTTAGGGTCCATAAGGACCCCCGACCACCAATGGGCATTGCGAAGCCTTGACCACTAAGTGTTAAAAGACTTTCTAAAATTGGAGTGTTTTTAAACTGTTGTTAAAAATATCGTGCCATCACAGCTATCAAATGCCCTTTTGAACACCCAAAGAAAGCATGCCACCACCCAATATTATAACATTAGATATAATCAATAACCTCCATTATCAGCTTTATATTATTGAAAGCATATTTTCTACCTTCAAAAACACTGATTGCTCAAGGTGAATAAATCCTTAATACACATGCAGCTTTAATCTATTTGCCATAGGTTTTTGGGTTTATACTTAGTTTATAATCCACAGAAAGAAGAGTATGGGCCTATAATCTTAACATCAAGATGGCCCATTCTTTAGGTAAAAGGGTGGTATACCAGTCCTTTGAGACCGAATAAAAGGCCGATGCTTAGAGAAATTAAAGTCAATTAACATATCAGAAATTCTGGCCAGAAAAAAATGTAACTCAAGGGTAAGCCGGCCCAAACCAGAAGTCTTATCTTGTTTCATAACATCAAGTCTTGTAAAATTTCACCCCTCATAGATTGATTTATCCATACTTTGCTATCATCAGAGTAATTTCAATTTGTTCCAGAAAATATCATAATTATTATTGTAACATCTTTTTCAGAATAAAGAGAAGATGCTTGTATAATTTCATGAGAACTCTCAGTCAGAATTTGGGCGCCGCGTATCTGTAAATAAGAGACCGTCAGAATGTCGGAGTCTTGAATCTTTTTCTTATCACAAGATCGCTTTCCAAATTTCAGAAATATTACTGAGAGCTTTCTCCCACTGTTCCCCTCAGTGACACCATATATACAGTTGTGAATTCAAAGAATAGGAACGTGAAGTATTATTTTTTATCAAAAACTAATTGAGCTTAATAAAAAGAGTTTTACATATCGAACAAGCATGTTTTTTTTTTTCTTGTCCGCTCATTAGAAAAAAAAAGAACCACAAATCATCATTCCTAACCATTATGCCTTGTAGCGTAGTGATATACACTAGTATAAGAAATTACTCACACTTAAGAAATCATTCCATAAAAAGTGGTAAGAGTATTATGGGCCAACTTTATATCAAGCAGATGTCTATTTTATTGGCTATATTTTAGGAATAATCCAAAATTTATATGTTTATAATTGATCGCATGGGCCACGAAAGGTATCAAAATATACGGACGAAAACGAACTATTGATAGGCTGTGTTTACTGTTTGCAGGTGCAAAGACCATGTTTTTAACCTCATGGGGTATTTAGACCTGCTGCGTTACTTTTTGGGGGGTCCCTTCGTACACACTTCAAGCAGTCTATTAGACTGTGAGGCGTCGATCAATAACGCACTGAATAACAAATTCTGTAGTCCCGTATCAGTGGGCTAGGGCAAATAACAAGTGTAATTAAAAAAAAAATATTAAATCAATATAACCGTCGGTTCCCACAAATTACGACAAACCACAACTCCCCAACACAAGACACACATTGGATCCATCCATATTTATCTTCGGAACTGATTTAACTGACCTCTTAATGTCCACGAGTCCTAGAGGAACAGTGGTTTTAATTTTTATTCATATGTCCTTGTTTAATAATTGTATTTTTCATACAGATATTACGCAGTTATATACCCACTACGGGCCAAATCTGTCTCACTCTGGGAGCGAGCCCAGCGGTCGTCCCAATCGTTCGTGGTTTGGTTTCCTATAGTTACATATTCCATCCACGGCCTTTTATAGCAAGTAAGTCACTCGTGCAAATCTCTCCGCCACTCGATTTTGGTATTTAGTGTTGGCAATGAATAAGTGATCACACGGCACTTTTGAACAGTAATTCAGATACCTGAATGCCCGCCCCAGCGGGCTCGGGGTGAAAAAATTGACCCGCCTTTGCTTCCCTGCTTTCCGTAAAAGGGCGACTAAATGGGACCCTTTCGGGTTCGGGGAGAATAAGCCCGCTTGTAGTTTTAAAGGAACTTGTATTAGTGTATTTTAGATGTAGTAAACATGTAAACGTACCGGGTGTCTCAAAACAATTAATATACATCTGAAAAGTAGCATTTCATTAAGTTTCCAATCCTGAAAAATCTTTTTCCAAAAGTGACACCCATATTGACCGAGTTATGGCGGATTGAAAATTATGTACCAACTTTTTCATTTTTTCCTAAAATTTGTAGGTTTTTTCTTTTTTGGGGTCTTTAGACAATACACTTTTTCCAAGCACATTCTTTTTCTTCGTTATTGTTTCATTGCTTTTTGCGACAAAGATCAACTTCCCCCAAGTGGGGAGCAGAGCAGCGCTGTAAAGAAGAATGAGGCAAGATCTTTGAATTTCATAATAAGTGAAACTAAATTTTCAATATCAGAACTATCCTTTGATCGCAAACAAAGCAACCATAAAACAACGATGAGCTGGAGAAATGTGCATTGTCTAGTCTATTGAAACGGTAACAATACGTGATCAATGAAACATTGGATGTACACAATTTTCTATCGACCATAACTCCTTCAATACGCATCCTATTGGAAAGATATTTTTTCGGTGTCGAAACCTTACAAAATTGACTGTCCAGATTTGTAATAATATGTATGGTTTTAACTTTTTTCAGTTTGGACAACTCAGTGTTGGTATATAATGCTCAAGTGATTTACTCAAGTTAAACATACATTTATCAATAGACGATGTACATGTGGTATGACGTCTCGTGGACGTCAAACATGAATACCTTCAACACAAATAAAAAACGATCCTTGAGCACAGTGTCTGAATGTTAATACAATATAACAGTTTGTTAATGATCTGTGATTGGTATTTAGTTTTTCAATAATTTGGTAGGTCAAACACATTACATAGATCAAATTACACACTTACACACAATTAGCTTAATTATTGTTCCACAGAAAGTGGTCCACTGATGTCCACATGAAGCGTTTGCAGTTCAACGATATGTCATCACACAGCGAAGACTCCATAAGTTGCAGCATGCAACAGTTGTCACGGCATCAATACCATTGTATAGTTCATAAGAATCTTCTCAGTCCTGAAGATAACTTAGGTCCTCTTTTTTCTCTCTATGCGGACGTGCTCACATACTAAAAGGAATGCGGTCGATGCTAATGAAATATGCAAATGAATTAGCTATTTAATATGCGTATTTGCAGACGACAAACAATGCAGCCACACAAAATGGATACATGTCACCTTCAGCAATATGCCTTGGATCCAGAGGAACAACAATATTATGTATTTGCAATATTAGCGCCAAGCTTGACTTCCATCTGCCTCATGTCATACGAACACATTTCAAATCATTTGCATTTTGATAAGTTTCTATGTTCTACACACAACCGGATTTATTTTAATGTATTGCACAAGGGTTGTTCTGGGTTACAACTACTTTCATCTTTGGACATTTTGGACATTCTGATTATCTTTTTCGCTCCGCCAATATCTAATACATTACGGCTACGTACTCTCTAAATGTAAACGAGTGCAAATTTCACTCCCCAAGAAAGTGAAACTCTTATAAACCACTCCAAAATGAGTGGTTTGTACTTAAAAATAGCGAATGAAAGAGTGAATGAAATCACTCCAAAAAAGGGTGGCTTTCCACTCGTTTGAGGAATTAAACGAAGGACAACACTTTAGAGTAGTGAAACGAAGGACAACACAAAAACGAGTGGAATCCACTCTTTTTTTGAGTGATGTTCGCTCTCTGTGAGTGGAAATATGCTCTTTTTAAGTACAAATCACTCATTTTGGAGTGGTTTGCAAGAGTTTCACTCTTTGGAGAGTGAAATTTTCACTCGTTTACATTTAGAGAGTACGGGATGCAAAGTGTTTACTAAGCGGATGTGTAAACGTACCAAGAGATAGGCCAATGCAGTTTTGTTTTTGGCCATGATGCAGACTCTTCTATTTGCCAATTAACAGATGCAAACCCTGGTCGAAGTGATAGATTAGGTTGGATTGCGAATTTATATTTTAAAATTCAGTTTTAAATTTAGAAGGATCATTCTGAACTTCAACTGCTTTCGTTATCATGTTTGGAGATTTTGGCAAAAGACAGTAGGTTGTCGAACTTTCCCCGTGTCTGATATGTTTTTGATCTTTACCACACCGCCTAAATACACACATTATAGCTACGTACAAAAAGCAAAGTGATCCAACTACTAAGCACAATATATTGAAATCCAACGTAATTGTATAACAATATACCAACGAATGGTCCAATGAAATCCGGTAGTCGCATTCCTATGCTAGCAATGCTCATTACTTTACTTCTGGGAGGGTTTACCATTGTTTCGGCTATGTTTGATATTGTACTCGTAGTTCCATACTCATAGTTCCGTATCTTGCAGAACATGCAAAAAAGATGTATGCACCGAAATACATGGAAATCCCCAAAGTATTTGCTATAACAATACCCACCGCACCAGAGCTCAAAACAAGGCCAACAGTAGACGGCCCAACTTCAAAGGTACCGTACATCTAAGCTGCTATGGAACTTTCTATGCATTTTCGTGGAATCCATGAAACCGTCATTACCCCAGTTGCTATCAAGATTTCACGGTTCTTTATAATATTCCAAAATTTCATCCTTTCATTTTCAATCGTAAAATTGTGTGTTTCCTGGTTAATACTATATTTTGGGTGTTTAAAGTAGCAAAATGACCATAAAGTACCGATACACAGGACAATCTGCAAAGGAACGAGCACTATCAAATAACATAACTGTTGTCCGACATAATCATAAAGAAAACCAACGATGGCGGGGCCGATAAAAGAAAATCCATTGGTAGCCATTACCAATGCCAACAGTCTTTCCTAGTTAACTATCCGGCGGGTAAATGTAGTTTATTTTGGCGAATGAGTTAGGGGAGTTAAAAGCTCCTGCAATACCTATGAGTATGCTAGCGACGAAAATAGCAGGAAAACTGGAAAACATTGCGAATGTTAAACCCATAGCTATCTATGTACACAATCCAACCAAATGTGCAAAATCGTATCCTCTTCTGTTCATGTCACCTAGTATACCAGACACTGGTGAAAATAATATGCCCATGATTGGTGTTATTAACAGAATGGCTGCTATTCGCCATGTCAACTTAACAGTGTAGTCCAATGTTTGCCCATCTCTACTGGAAAGATTTCTAATATTGTGGCTCAAAGAAGTGCTGCCGTTTAGAGTCTGATCTGTAGTTGCCCAGTCCCACTGAGCAAGGATTGGTACAATCATAGCATGAACTACTTTTCTAAAGCTATAATTCCTACACAGATAACCAGCTGTATAAAACTGGCTTTGTCTATCAACATCATTCAGATTCGCTGGTCCTAATTTGGGACCGCATCAATATTGTTTAAAAGCAATACAATACAGCGGCAATATTTCTGGGCAAAATACCATGCCCACGTGTTTCCACGAGACTACTACCAAAAGCAAATTGTACTGGATGTAATATTAACGATGAGCTAGTAAAATCTCAATTCCCTTGGCACAGTTCAGTAGCTTTCATTCGCCAATGTATTTAGAAAATACACGCCTGGTTTTGGGGGGTATGATATATGATACCCAGATCACACAAGGTCAGTTCATGTCAATGCATGTACAAGTATAACCCACTGAACTGTGTCATTGGTAGATGAACTTATAACTCATAGTGAAAGGTGAGCTCTTTTTGCGTGCACATTTTGAACTAACACATGAACAAAACATTAGGAACGTACGGCAGGTTTAACTATGTTGATTCACGGCCTCAGTGAACTATTCGCTTCAGTAAGCCGGGGTATTCTTCATCGATGGAAATGTTCCAATCCCAAAAATTACCTTGATTCGACTGTTTATGAAAATAGTGTATTACCATTTCCGCCTACGGTCAGAATGCCAATCCCAAAAGTTATTTTAATTCGCGGGAAAATAGAACAGAACATAAAGATATGTCGGTCATCGAATCAGTAATCTTGCATTGGTGTTAGAGCCAATAAGATTTTTTAAAACTGTCATTAATGCTAATATTTGTACATAAATATGAATATAGGCTATAGGGTTGTGATTTTTATGATGTTAAGCATTGCAGACACGGCAAACGTGTGTGCAATAACAAATTAAATGGGAGATCGGGCATCATATTAATTGCATTTGTCATAAATCACTATGTAACTTTTTCTATCAGCAGAAAATGTTCTGATCCAATTCAACACTTAAGTGGTCAAGGGGGGTCCATATGACGATGAGGCCGTTGTTTCTGCTTATTGTCAAGCTTGTTATCCCGCATCTTCTGACATAAGTGCAAAGAAAATCGCAGATATCGCGTGTTAGGGTCCATATAGACCCCCCCCCCCCCGTTGACCACCAACGGGCATACCCATGACAAAAATCATTTTCCACATAAGGTGACCTTTGACCTTTGGTGGCTACTCATGTATGTGGACTTATGTTACTATCACAAACAAATACTAATTATATTTAATTTATATTTCATTAAACAATAATATGCTATTATGTAATTTGATCCGGAATTCCTTGTACAAATGAATGGTAAATATATTGCTCGGATAAACAGCTTAGTAAAAATAGTAAAAGTTATCTAACACTCATGTTTAAGTTTGCTAAACATAGTTAATTTGATTCATTCTTAACTTGAAACAACCACTAGTTAAAATTGTAAGTGTATTATTTCAAGGTCAAATAATTTGTTTTCAATTTTTCTTTCTTTGTTGTTAAGTTAATGTTTTGGAGTAGTCTTGACATGTGATGAGTTTTATTGATATATTCCTATGGGAAATGCGGTTTTTAGGTTAGGGTCCATAAGGACCCCCGACCACCAATGGGCATTGCGAAGACCTTGACCACTTAAGTGTTCAAAAATAGCCCCAGATTTCCAACATCATTATTATTCTTCATCTAAAAACAGCTAATAAGTGGGGCAAACGAACTACTATGACTTTCAAAATTAGATGAATAAATAACAACATCACCATTCTTTCATTTTTGGCCATATTTGGGTCAATTTTTGACCCCTTTTTGGTCATTCTGGGGTAAAAATTAACCCCGATTCCAACATTCAATTCTATCTTGAATCTCCATTTATATAGTGGGGAAAATTAATACTATTACATTAAGAGAGTTTGGAATCACCATTCTATTATTTTTACCTTATTTTGGGTCAATTTTGACCCCCTTTTTGGTTCCCTTTCTGGTGTCAAAATTAACCCATATTCCAACATTCAAATTCTTCTTGAATCTCCATCTATCTAGTGGGGAATTCATAGTATTACATTTCGATATGAAGTTGGCCCATAAAAAAGAATGCACAACTTCTTTTGATTTCTACATCCACCCAGGTGATGATTCCCACATATGTACCTAACACAACTGGTACATTGGCATTTTTCTACTGACCCACCCGTACTTTCCCTACCCTAGCTTCGAAACTAGAGCCCTTTTTCAAAGTGCTGACGTACTAAAACGTTTAATGCGAACGCCTATTCGAACTCTAGTCTATTGAAGTCTAGTTATGTAATTCCCATGAGTAAGTTTTATTTAAGACGTACAATGTGAGTGTTCTGTGTTTTTTTTCGAAAGACAATGTAAATCCGTACACGGTCAGTTTTGAGACCCTGACCACTTGAAAACTGTGGTAGTACCTTTCGCGCCGATTGAGGCTGCTCATTAAATGCGTTGCGTGACGTCAGAATATTTGAGAAACAGCCGTGTTGTATGAATCAATGTAAATTTGTATTTAATGTGTAGAAGCGCCTTAATTTCCCCACATGTAGCAATCTTAAAGGATAGGTTGGAGCAAATAAACCATTCTTCATTGGTGCCCTTTCCGCGTCAAAATCGGAATTATTAGTGAAATTTCAGAGGATTTACTGCATCGTTTTGCATCCAGTTTCTCTCTCTTCGGGCCGCGCTAGACCATTTTTTCAGGGGGGTGTAAAGTGAGAAATGTGATTGCTGCAGTAAGATTCCTTGGAAGCGTAGTGAGCGAATAAACACTTAAGGGGCCGTTAAGTAGATTCGCTTACAGACCATATTTTCTTGATCGTTTGAACTGGCACACCGCAGTGCCTTTGACACAAACCGGGCGCAAACGGGGAAAGGCCTGAAAACGGGTGAGGTAGCAGGGGCCCGCTCTAGGGCCCCTGCTGGGTGCATGGCAGAGTCCCTGCGGGGTCCAGTGGGCGGAGCCCCGGAAGCTCGTGCATTTAAGCTATTCAGAACCTCAAGATTACCAACTTTTTGCGGGGTAAATGGTACCAATCACCAAAATAACGACTGGTTTCTCCGAGTTTTTGCCACTGATACGGGCATATAAGCTTGTACCCAAGCTACCGCCGAGGGGAACTATACACATTTAGCTAGCGGCATTGTTTCCTGAGCCTAAGGCCCCTTCCGTTGTCCGGGGGGCGTAGCCCCCGTGAAGCTCTTGGGATTTAGCTATAGAAAGGTATTTTGAAGGGTAAGTATTAATAGTATATTCAAAGAGACAGCCATTAGACCTATAGTTTTATGGTGCTCTTGGGGCTATGAAATCGACCCTACCATTTTTTTCTTGACCAATTCAGCTCCCCGACTGAAAATTCCCCTTATCCTGGTAGAACCAACTTGGGAAGGCCCATGGCTCCCCTTGTGTTTTCTCAAATTTCTTTTCCAACATTTTTGATCACAAGTACTGGTGGCACATTAACAATTCATAAATTATCACTTTTGTTAGGCCTGGAACAAAACTAATTGGCTTGAGAAAGCCAATATTTGTGAATATTTGGATTTATTAAGTCTGCATGGAGTTCAATCTCACGAGCTCTGATGTCGTTTCTCCTTTTGTTTCCATTCCTTACTATCTTCCCCTTTCTCTCTCTTTTTTTCTCTTCTTCGCTCTTTCCCTCTTTCTTTTATCATTTCTCTTTCTCTTTTCCTCTCTCTCCGGAGCCTCTCTCTTCCCCTTTTTCTTTCTTCCTGCTATTTGAGGATCGCTATGGGGTGGGTTTCCACCCCCCACACCCCCCCCCTCGTGGCGACGGGCCCTGCTCTCTTTGGCCTTTGAGCGCAACAGTTTGACAGCTTTTGACCAAGTTATATTTCGACCGTATTTCCTTCTAATCATCTTTCAAACATTTTATCATAAGCGACATTTTTAGGCAAATCCTGAGGTTTAACCTCTATACCAACTCGTACCTATTTGACTTGCATTGGTTGTAATAAACGTATGGCGTTTTTCTATTATTCATATATTCTAACCCTTTCGAAATGTTTTGACTGTTACTGCAGCCACCACTGCTTAAAGAATCCCCGATCGAGAGATGTCTTTACACACACAAACGGAACGCTATATAGTGCTCATTAATTATGTATGTAGCCGATCCCCCCGTTCTCATTCATAACTAACAAACCTTGCGGATAAGTCCATACGTGTTCAAGGACTTGAGGATTTTAAGCGGATCAGTGAACGAATATCACATAGCTTCAAAGGCAAAGTTTTCATAGTGATGACGGTCGTACTGTTATTTTAAGCTCGGGAATATAAGCTATCGTAATTTCAAAATACACTATGAGCTAGTACGGCATCTCATTCCCTTGGCACGTTCAGTAACTTTCATTCCACCCCAGTATTTAAGGAAATACACCCTTGTTTTGGGTAGGATACATGATACCGGGGGCAGATGGCACACAAATTCAGTTCATGTCATGCATGTATAGAGTGCAACCCACTTGGTGGATGAGCATAGGTACTCATAGTGAGAAGCGAACCTCATGAACATTTTAGGTCTGTCCATTCACCGTGAGATGTAAGAGGTAATTATTTTAATGGCACAGGTAAAAAAGTTGACGGTATTCATACAGTGATATAGTAATGTAGCTATTACATAATGTTGCCCCCCGAAAATACAATTATCTAAGAGAGCTTAGAAGTTTGATTTGAAGTACCATTCTTAAAACCCACAATCTTGTCATTTGACATCATTTCCTTTGACAACTGCAAAATATCATCCTTTATCACAGCATGGAGAAATAATGCATTCCCATATCAATGCAATTCACACCTAACACACAACTAAGTTTTTATTTCGCCATCAAAAATGGACCAACCCCTTTTGTATTAAGATATTAGCGCAAAACGGATTTAGCATCCAGGCCAACCAAGGCATAATCCTTCTATCATTAAAAGACCATCGTATAACTGAATCATCAGTTCCATCAGCCGTAACAGTAACAACATTGTACCATGGACACAATATGTTTGGTAATGGCAACAAAGGCCCAGCCTCCGCATGGCCGGGGATTGAACCCCATAACAATACCCCTATCAAAACATGTAATAGACGTCTAACTTAATTTGAAATCTGGCTATATATACAAAACTGGTTACTGTTGCAAACCTGACCATTTTCAATGAGATTCTTTGTGGCCATTTTTAGCTTTGTTGATCCATCCTGATTAATTGTCTCTGAAAAACCAAACGGACCTCATTGAAATAAACCTGTATTTTGTGGCTTTTACAAGACTATTCCTATTTTTATCAACACTTTGTTATATGTCTTTTAAACCCTGTACGTTACCTTTGTCTCTTTATTTATTGCTGTAACCTGTATTATATGTTGTTTATAAATTAAAAACGTTCCGTAAGATTTGATGTCTTAAAAGGAACAGCTAGCCAAAAGACAACCATGTGTATTCTTAGAACCGCAGACATATACAAGCTTTAAACCAAAAACCAACACATATAGTTTAATGAAATTAAAATGAATACTAAATTTGATATGCCACTTAGTTAGGCCTATTTAATTACATGTCCCCCAGTCTCGCCTCTATCTCTGTGTCAAAACAAACTCGGTTAAAAGATAAAGCACACTAAAATGCCACATTTGCTACCCTACGATTTAACTAGTTCACAGAACACGGAACGTAATTAAACGTTTTTTTGTGATGTTCAAGTCACGACAATATAGTTTAATGATGGTCATCACCTAATAGTCGACTTTATGGCTCGTTTTAATATTAGGTAAATGGCTAACGTTAAGAAATACGCTTTGCAATGCATGTGGCGGGCGGTAAAATGGAACCCGAAGGGGCTTTTCAAAGAGCTAGATGAGGAAGTTCTCCGGAAATGACTTAGAATTGCTATATAATTATTTCCATTTTCCATAGTTGCCGCGGAGACCTGACATGGTTTCTATGCTTTTTTGCCCTCCGCCAACGAACTTCTTCACAATATCATTAGATCATATTGAAAGGGCGCTACCCTGCTTAAATAAATTAACCTGGTTGGATCACTTGTAGAGCGTTATAAACCAAAGCACAGAAAGTTTAAACACTTGGCCCTGGGTCAAATCCTCAAATTACATTTTGATTCTAAACCTAAACCTTTCAAAGCAAAAATTGAAAACATATCTTTTTTCAAGTTCTACATGTATGTTTTGTATATATGTTTTTAAGATGTAGCTTTAAGATTGTACTTTAAGATTTACATGTAAGATATTGTAACTTTAAGACCATTTAAAGCCTTTGGAAGCATTCTTAATGCTAATGCGCTATCTCAATTCTGTTATTAGTATTAGTATTCTTCTGATTTTGCTTATAATACGTCATAGACCCTTAGTCAATTTGTTTTGCAATAGATCAAATTCACTAAGCGAAATTTCAGTGGTTTTTTTGTGACAATTGTCTTTAGTGCCTTGACGGTGGCTAATATTCACAAGGCAAAACCACACTTCTTCAAAACCGTTCCATCCCATGACATCGTTTCCATTATAATAGTTTGCTCGTTTCGATATTCCGTATTTTTAATTCACTTTATATGGGCTATCGAACCTCGTGTCACGTGCATGCCTTAATCCTCCGGGTTTCCCCTGATTGTACATGGACTACCCCGTGCAGTACTTGGTTGGAATAGATCACACGACATGCATTTTGCAGGGTGTGACGTCGTAAATATCACGTCGTGGCTCGCCTTGTTTGTGGTTTGAGGATTATTCGGCGTGAGTATCGCAATTGAGTAGTATAGTGCAACTCAGACTCCTTATATCTTGTTCGTGTCCAGTAAAGTTCTTTCGGCGTGCCCCGGTGCTAATCTCACTTGTAGGGATTATTGCAAAACTCGATTATCGCAACCTCTGTCCAAAAACCCCAATTTCGATATCAAACGTTGGATATGTTATATCGAAGCGAGTTTTCCATGGGTAAAAATATTCGGGGTTTTTCGATGGAATATCTTCCGTGCACATCGAGTTTCTTTGTAAAAATGGCCACAAGCTTGAACAGATGGAAATTGATGCAGGGTCTAACCCAATGACGTAAATATACCCAGACCCGAAGAGTCTCCCGAAACGGCGTAACAAAACAAAATCTATGTGCCCAAAAGTATTGTAATGAGCATACGCACTCATTAACATAGTTTTTGGGCACCACCATTTTGGGGTTTACGTATCGTCGTATTTGGAAAGTCCTTATGCATATTATGAGACAAACGGCGAGTATTTTACGGTTCGTACACGTAGGGTGATTTAAAACAACAACACAACTTATTCCACATGTCTAATGCCTCACGGACTCAAATATCTCTTCCTAAGCAAATTAACAGGGTTCATCGGGAGAGGCTTTTTGTGCATTAGGGATTCAGGACATCTTTTTAGAAGCATAGTTGTTTTTCTCATCGATTGTGTTTTCGCATAGTATTGCAGTAAAATCGGCGCGATCAGACAATGGAACACTGGTGAAAATTCAACATCTTGTAACATAACGCGTGACTCACAGATTTTTATATGCGTGTTGCTTGCGCCTCAACAGTGACGACACGCGCGTGCGTACGCAGCAACAACCACGGGGCGCGCTGTGTGTGAGAGATAACGGTTACGGGCTTGGGCTATTCCATAAACACAACAACACGCGATTCCTCCTCTTGGTTAATATTCCACTCGATGTCTCAACGTATTTTACCCCCATCTTGCAGTTACTGTCCCATTTCCTCTGCACTGTGGCGACAGTGCATTCAAGAGGCCGTGACTGTCACGCTCCCTGGGCTAACGCATAGACATGAGATACTTACGTCGTCGCGAGAAAGTGCTCAAGGTATTTTCTTCGTAGAAGCCTCTAATTGGGGGGGTATGAATATATTCTCAATAACATAATGTGGAATATTTATTATGATAGAACATCAGAAAAATCCGAAAATGGTTAATTTATAGATTGGTATTTCGGCGGTAGGGCATAATGCTAACCTCTGTGGCACAAATCACAGGCTTGCTGGACAGATTCAAGAGGCTCCATGGACAAACGGTGAACCTAACTCCTCGTAGAGCTGAAACCAGATATCTTATTCTCTACCAGATGATGTAATTTGATTGACATCCGGTGCTGAAAAAGAGCCGAAACGACATTTCTTCTAACAAGGCTTCTAACATGTGTAAAAACTGGCCCACTGACCAATGTTTAGTCACACCGTGTGTAGGTAACCGCTCATCCATAGCCGTCATTAATCAGTGATTGGATGTTGCCCGTTGAAGTGGAATCATTTATAGGTCAAACTCAGGAATGGATTCTTGTCACAATGAATTGTTGGGTGGGGCACAAGGTCGAGGCGAGGCCCGTTTGTACATGGACACTAACGCACTCTGATAATCCATCATGGATTAAATTAAACATCTAATGTGAATTTACGTGTAAACAACCCTCTCTGGTGTATATGATATTGCTTCTAGGTGTGCTGCATACCTGAAACGTTAACCTCACTAGCCTCAGCTTTTATTTCAACCCCACGAGAACGGCTACTGAAAGATATTTGGGAAATCCCGTTTTTTTTTACAGAGCCAGTTTTCGATGCAACACCAGTAAAATTAATGCTATGTGCTTATCTCTTCGATTAGCTATAGGTTACCCAATGAAAACCATTATTAGGCATGGGCATTGTCCTACTTCAATTATCGGATGACCAACGGGGAAGACAGTCCAAGTAAATGTAGAACAATTAAACGCACTTTTCCGTTTTCTTCTTAAATCCGTATTCACCCTGCATTGTCCTCGCATAGCCTTTAATTACTGTTCTGTGAACGTTGTACGGTGAGTGATACTACAAGCTTGTTCAACTTGTTGAACACTTTTTGTCAGATTTGTTTTTCCCGCCGCCCCCCGTCCTCTCACTTTTGGCACCATGAGCACTACACACTTGAATCACTCTCGCACCATATTATTTTCAACCCGTACGACCTTTAGAAAACCACTGCAGATGCGGTTATGGCCGTGAGCGTGCCCATGCCCAACTGTGTTCGGAAATGTGCCGCATGAATTCAAAGTCCACTCGTATCGATCGATATCTGGTCACATTCAATGACCAGCAGCTTTGAGCATAAGGGCGCGCCACTGCATCACCGCTCTGCATCTGCATAAGCAAAGCCCGGTTTTCTAAAGGTCGTAACTGTTGAAGGGACGGGAGGGGGAAAGAAAGTTAGAGTTACAATGCGTTATCAAGTCCTATTATCGGGAATATCTTTCCTAGCTACCATATTACCAAGTGTTCCAAGGCCTTATGAACAAGATGTGGATAAATGAGACCATGAACCTGTCTGGGGAAATCACATGTGATTGGAGTCTAGACGGGTTATCTCTTAGGTACACTTAGATTGTGGTTCACTGAGTCCTGACAGTAAGTGAGTTTTAGCCGAGTGACTCTGCATGGTGAACTTACACGATGAGCTCCTAAGGACTAGTAAACAAAACACAAGTCAAACAAACTGAATAACACCATCACACCAATTAATTGAAACCAAGAAATTAATAGTTTTTATAAACCATCCGATGTGTAACAATGGGCTTTTAATAACGGTTAATAACAAGCACGGAAGCAACCCTAGAAGATTTTTTTTTTCAGGACTGCTTTTGTTTTAATTGTGTCACAAGTGGGTTAATCTTTCTTGCTTATGTTTTTTCAAACCGCTTCCAACAGCCCCTCGTTGTCGGTCTGTGGGGTCATGCACATTGCACATTTTCTTTGGTTTAAAATTAAAGTTTCCAAATTGTACAAGAATTCCCCGTCATTCACCCAACCCGCCTATTTGCATGTGCCTACCTCATCCATCGCTGAAGAGAAATAAAATGTTCTGGTTTCTGGTGGGTATACGCGAACACCTTCTGCTGGTTGTTATCACGCGTAGGTCGGAGATCAATGGATGGCATTTAATTTTTGAAGTGGGCCTTTTGCTCGAGTTTTAGCAAGTCCATTTTTCTATTCCCCCTTTGTAAAGCGTGATGTTCAGGTGGGAGTACGTAACAGTCAGGTGGGAGCCATATTCCACTCCCTTCCGTTCTTGGGTAACACAGTTTGTTGAAGCACGGTGGTTGAATGATGTAAGGTCCGTAATTATTTTCTTTTTAGGCTAATTGTGCTGGTTGAAAGTCATTTTGATTGATGTATACGCACTAAAAACGCCAAGTCCACTATGCACCGACCTAAAATATGGGGTCAAAATTATGAACGCACACAAAGTTCATTTTACACGTGTTTTTATGACCAACAAATTGGCAACATTTTAACCCCATTTTATCGGGTGCACGTTTGACTCAAAACGTGGTCAAAAAAGACCCCGTTGTTGAAAATATTTTAGGGTATATATCTATGAACCTCTTTGTGTAAATTGCTACAAGTCGGAAGCGAATTCTACAGGCTCCTGTATATGGCCTCCATTTTTGATTAAACTTTTAAATTATTATTTTCCTCAATTTTATTTGAGAAAAGACTTCTCGCGACGGGAAAGCACTTTGTTTTCACTATAAAAGAGAGAAAAGGGATTTCCCTAGAGAAGATGTTTTTGCCAACTGCACCTGTTTAGATTGCACATAGGGGAAGTGGGGAATTCCCCAAGGATGCCTACACTTAGAAACTTGTTTAGGTTTTGAAATCAAATATTGCAGAAACTAGGGAATTCCCCCACAAAGTTATATATGAGTGATGTAATTCGGGTGATGAATTCCAATTAATCAGCTAGTGTAAGGTTATGTTATGCATGAGAATGATGTAATGATTATGTTAGAAAGGGGACACTTTATCTGTGAGTAGTTAAATACTATCACTGAAGGACTCTTGCCAGCAGTTGAAATCAGGAGTTTAAAATAGAGCTCTGGAGCTAATACAGTACAATTATAGCTAGTTTTACTCTTACAATAATGTAGATTTGGTTCTACATCTAGTGCCGGATTTCATATTTGGATGCAGCCGGATGCTTGATTGCTAAATTGTATGCTGTCGTCTTTTAAGCCAAAGAGCTCAGTTTTGGAATCAAAAGGATTCCAGTTTGTGGTCTATATGAGGATAGCGACAGACTGATGGTGGTTTATTACCTGGATTTTATTTATTAGGACCATTGTCGTCGAGGAAAGCCCCGTCGTCTTGAACTGCGGGACAAGATTACCTTCAGGACTGGAAGATTCCTTGGAATTATTACCTAGTTTTGTATGAACTTGTGACGCTGTCATTTGGAGTCTTCGCTGAGGGACATATCATCGTTTGAACTGCAACGCCTTTTTGAACATTAAGTATCAGTATAAATGTGTGTAATGTTAATTTTGAGTTATGTAGGCCTTTTTGGACATACCAAATTCTTGAACCAAATCAAGTAAAGATCATTAAAACTGTTTATATATATAATTCAGATCAATTGTGCACAAGGATCATTTATTTGTGTTTGAAAGGTATTTCTGACCTAGGCGTACACGAGACGTTCATTATTACCGCTCCAGTGTGTCCCACCCAAGCCTTTATATGGAAGTCAATACGCCAGCCCAGCAAACATCAACAAAATAGAGGGATCACAGTAATTATTGGCGATTTCAACGCAAACTTTTGAGACAATTGTACAGATGGAAGGTGAGAGAGAGAATTACTGAGCTATTGTTTTTTTTTTTTATCAAGAAAAGGCTGATGGCCCGAATACCCTGTTCAAACAACACCCTCGAATACTTTATACATGGTCATCCCAGACTAAACTACAGAAACCGAGTCGACTACATTTGGACTATGGTCAAAAGTGGGGAGATCCAGCTCGCAAAAACTACAGGGCAGATTATGGATCAAATCATGAGGTTCAGTTTGATCTATGAGGATGAAATTGAGAAGGGTCAGGAAGTATGAAAAAAACCAGTGAGATTTAGTGTCCGGTTATACACATTTTAATTCAACTGTGGTCTTTTTTTACTCACTGTATTTAATCATTGCCCGCCAGAGGACACCACTATCTGATGCAGTCTGGCACACGTGCAAGTATTAGGGCAGGTTATCACCAGATGTCAAGTCAGATGGCCTCTCAGTGCTCCAAATAAACGTGGAAGGTCTCACTAGGGCAAAGATAAACACCATTGAACGCCTCACACATACGCATAAAGTCATTGCATTCTCCTCCAAGAGACACGGTACTGACAGTCCATTCTGAACATCTGGCGGCTACACCTTAGCTGCACACACCGACCGTAGCGCTACCCACGGGCTTGCCACCTTGGCTAGTAACTCAGCCCAATGGAAACACATTGCAACATCACCTGCAGACTCCACTGGAATGGGCCAATGACCCAAATGCGTTGTGGCATGTCACCAATGTCTACAAGCCACCTAACCATCGGCTCCAAGGCAGAAATCTCTACCAACGTATGGTGCACCCTGCATTTACACTGGCGACTTCCACTAGCCATAGCATTACCTGTGGTTACAGGAAAACCAACCTGATGGAGCGACCCTAGAGGACTGGGGCTCAAAATCCGGGTACAACTTTACACGGACCCAAGCACCAGACACATTTCAACTCTAGTAGGTGGAATACGTCTAGAAACCCTGACCTTGCTTTCGCAAACATGGACACCATCTCCATTCACCGTAATTTTCTCGACCGCTTTCCGAGGTCCCATCACAGACCATCACTGATCGCTCAGGAGAACCTTTCTAAGCCTGTACCAACAAAGCCAGTGCAAAGGTGGTGGTGGAATTCCGAAGGCAGAATGGGACCAGTTCAGAACCTGTGGATTCAGATGTGCCCCAACCTCCCGACACAACCTACTCCAACCTGGACAATTCTTTACACAGCACTTGTCAACTCCTTATCAATATAGCAAAGAAGACCACCACACGTGGCTGCCGTCCGCCGTTATATCACATCTGGGATGAGAATGTGACACTCTTTACAATGATTTCCTGATTCTTGACCCGGGGACGAAGCTCATCCAAGGCTTCAGATCTGACAAAATGCTTGTTACAGGAAACGCCGTGAGCGCGGGAGGGGGAGACGGTCCAAGGAAATGACTTCCCCACTCCAGCAGGAAGGCCTGGAAGATATCAAACGCCTCACCGGCATAACCGATTGCCACCATCGAAATGCCCAATGACTGCCAACTCAATTGCTGCTCAAACTCTCGCAAATGGTCGTTTCAAGAACAGTGATAAGGATCACACTCGGTCTGTCAAAAAAGAGATCGAGCCCCCGGCGTGGAAGGGCGTCACTTCAAACCATCCTCTCACTCAATAGCTTACCTTGATATCAGCCAACTAGAAAAGCGGAAGGAAAGCCCAGGGCCCTGATAAACTAACAGCGAGTTCCGAGGCAATGCGGCCCACGGAGTCTAGATGGATCCAGGAGTTCTAAACATGTTGCCTTAACAACCAGCCCTTACCCAAGGATCTGGAGGAGAGCTATATTCATCGCACTCCCCAAACCTAACAAGCCTGTCGACAACCCTAAGAACTCCCGCCCAATATCACTACTGTGTGTTCCTTTAAACTCCTTGAGAGGATGATTCTGGCCAGGCTGGAGTCCGTCGTCGATCCCCATATGCCCATGACGACAAGCAGGATTTCGCCGGGCCGGAGCCATGTCCATTCGATTGTAAAACTCACAAATGATATTGAGGAAATCTTTGAAAAGCGCCGTAAAGGCAGGCGTCATTTTGGTGGACCTTACTGCAGCATACGACACTCGTGTTGGCACCGGGCCTGACACTCAAGCTTTCAGGACCATAACGGATGTCCCTGTACAATTAATATGTAAAAGTTGCAAACCGTCGCCTTTATTATCAAGACCCGTGATGGGCAGAGTAGTCGTCTGATCGTCTGAGGAACGGAGTAGTACCACAAGGATCTGTACTTGTTGCTGTTCAACTGGTATATCAGCGATATACCTCAAACAACATCTAGACAATATGGCTACGCCGACGATTCTGCCCTCCTCCACTCGGTCAGCAATTGGACAGAAATAGAAGCACATTATAAGACATGGCCCTCTTGCAGCATAAGCTCAAGACATTGGAGACTAAGCTGAGCGAAGCCAAGACCACCGTACTGCCTTCCACCTCAACACCAAGAGGCTCATCGCAAGCTTTAAATCAAATTTCAATGGAGCGCCTCTGCCAACATCATACACCAACCTACTTGGGAGTGAAGCTGGACCGGCAGCTTACTTACCGGCAGCACCTCGAGTCCGTATGCGCAAGGTATCTTGAGGAATAACCTCATTGCCGACTGCTGGATCTCATGGGGTGCCAGCCAACGACCTACGCACAATGCCTTGGCTCTGGTTATACAGCCACTTGCTGAAATATGCAGCCCCCAGCATGGTGCAACAGCCTCTTCCCACAAAGAAGCTGGACACAGTACGCAACGAGACCTTGAGAACAACATCACTGCCTGCCTCCGTCCTACTCATCTGAATCCTACCAGTGCTTCAGGCATTGCACCTGTACTTCGGAGAGAACACCACGCATAAAATAGTGAATAAGGCCCGTGCTGGATAACAAGCACCTTGCTGCATAACACTTCAAAAGAATCACTGACCATCGGGTAGACGAGACTGCGCTCTCGCCACCTTTCTGCCGAACCGCGTATCACATCACAACTCTCCAGGCACACCCTTCAACTACGTACACACATGGAATTACGGCATGGCTAGCTAACCCAAAGACCAGATCAATCTCTATTACACCTAAGACAGAACTACCACCTGGCAAGCAAATCTCCCACGCAAGGATGGGTCACCTTAAACTGGCTTCGCACAGGAGTCGGTCGATTCAATAGCAATATGCACCGATGGGACTGCGGCCATCGCCAGCCTGCCAATGTGGGTTCTCCATCACAGGACTGCCGGTCAACGGTGGACACAGGGGATTTCTCAAACACCAACCAATCAACAGTGAGTTTCTCCAACGTTACAAATATTTACCTGCTGACCTCATACGCAAGAGAAGAAGAAGAAGTTATAAGAGCGATGACATGTATCGAGTGGAAGTGAAAAGCATATCCAGAGTTGATGGGGATGGGCTCGGAGCAATCCATCTGAATGGCTTTACAAGACACCAAAACAGTTTGTTCTAGAAAGAGCGGAGGAAGAAAGTATTTCCAAACGCCAAGATAAAAGGAACCCCTTGGCTCACAGAAAAAGTGTTCGACTTGAAGGAAGGAAGGAAGATCAAAGAAAAGGGTCTGGGAAACAAGATATTAAAAGAGTATCAGGACGCTCAAAGGAAAATCAAAGGATGGAAATGAGAGAACAGATTTCATCGAGGAAAAGTGCATCGATGTGGAAAATGTTAGCACTATGAAAGAACACCAAAGCAATATCACTCTAAAACACATTCAAACATCTGATTCAAAACCTACCACAGACTCAAATATTCCTAAAAAAATGAGGATGGTAACATTTGAAAGAGGAAATGGAAATTAGGATGAGATGGAAAGGTGATTGTGAAAAAAAACTGTATGAATCAAAATATAATGGAATACAGGAGGGATGAGGGAGTCTGAGCAATTTGAGATGACCCTAGACATTGTTCTGGTTTAGAATTCAATGAAGAAATAATGAGTGGTAAAGCACCAGGAGTTAGACAACATCCAGGAGAAGCGAGGGGGAGTTCATTTCATGCAGAGATTGCGGAACAAGATATGGATGGCCAAAGGATGGAAAAGAGCCATTTTATTTTCAATACCCCAAGGTAGTCAACCTCTTGAAAAAGATCTTTTTAATAATGTAAATAAGCTGGACTCTACATGTATTACAAACTGTAATTTTCTTTTTCTGAGGGGGCTAAAGTGACATCAAACATATTTAATATGTTGAAGGAACAAGCCCTGTTGAGTGAATCGTCAGTTAATGTTTTGTAAACCTTACGCAAAAGGAGCATATTGCTCAGAGCCATACCTAAAGTTACTACCAGAAGGTAGTAAGTGCAATAGCTGCCATTAGCCAGAAATTCCCATCCCATCTTGAAAAGGCCGCAAATTCCCTGAAGAACCATTTCAAGAGCCTCAGACTAAAAGCAAGATAAAGCAAGTTATCCTATACCTGGCCGCACATAGATGTATCACATGGCAGCTATTGCACGTACGACCTTCTTGAATTCACACGAAGATTTTAATGTCTGTCTCCACGCAGTTATAATTTGTTCATATGTTGGTACACTCCCAATAAAGAGCCACTTTGAATATATAAATTCGAAAATAAATGAATTATTGTATCTTTGACGATTCCCGATCATTTAAACTTTAATGTAACTTCGTTTAGCCGCGCATTCATTCACTGCGTTTGTCCAATTGTTTAGTGGGCAATTAATTGTACGATTTATCAGCGAACCGTTTGGGGTGAAACCACTGAACAGCGTTGATGGAGCACAGCCTTAAAATAGAATACAGCTCAGCCGAAACTTAACGCGAATTTGAAAGGTCAAACCAATTATAGAATCTCGAAAACGGGCATTAGTGTGATTGTCTGGTCTTAAACAAGGTGTACGGAATGGAGAAGGAAGATATGAATACGGTATTACTTCGAAATCCCCGTTAGTGATATGGTCACTAGTAAAAGGGGTTTGATCTTAACATACACTCATGCATGCACCAACCAATCCGGGACACGTCTCTTTTATCGAATACCCCTATCATCTCTGGGCCACTCCTAAAGGACTATATTAGACCATGACATTGTCCACTTCAATGATCCGGATGACCACGGGGGAAGACAATCAAAGTAAATGTAGAACAATTAACCACTTTCCCGTTAGCTTCCAAGTCAGTATTCACCCCTGACAGTGCCCTTCGCAGTAGCATTTAGCTTATGTCTGTGAACGTTGCACGGTGAGTGATACTAGTATAAATGAGACCCTGAATCCATCTGGGGAATCAAATGTGATTGGAGTCTAGACGGGTTATCTCCTTAGGTACACTTAGATTGTGGTTCACTGAGTCCTGACAGTAAGTGAAGCTAGGTATTGAGTGCACTCTGATTGTGTACTTAACATGATTGGGCTTTAAAGACGACTACAAGTTCAGACAAACTGAAATAAACCCATACTACATCCACCTAAATTGAAACCAGAGAAATGAATAGGTTTACCCTCCCAACTGTGTTACAAATGACTTTTATACAACAGATTTAATGACAAGAACTGAGGCAACTCTAGAGAAATATTTTTCTAGGACTGCGCCGGCGCGGGAATCGAACACAACGACCACTTCCCATCACCTAAGTCATTTGTCACACATCTGGGTGGGTATCCCCAATGTATAAGTAATGGTGCATGACTCGCATAGCTTTGCTTACCTACTGCACTTAATCGAAATCAATTTGAATCCTACTTACACTGCTGTACAAGAATTTCACTGTTATTCAAGCCTATGTACCTACCTCTACATCGTCTGAAGATGAAATAAATGCCTTCTATGAGCAAGTACATCAGACCACAGGCAACATCAACAAGAGAAAGAGATCACAGTAATTGTTGGCAATTTCAAAGCAAACGTGGAGACAATGTTTACTAAAATCAGATTGGTAACTATAGATTTAGGAGAGCAAAATGAGGGAGGAGATACTGACTAACTTTTGACAAGAAAAGGGCTTTATGATCCTAAAATCCTTTTCAAACAAAACCCTTGAATACTATATAACAGGTTGAAACTACAGAAATCAGGTCGGCTACAAAGTGGCATATTGATTAATAAGTGATGGAGATCCAGCTTTATCTCTGCAATAACCTACCCAGGGGCATATTGTGGATTTCAATTCATGCAGAAAAAAATTCTGGTTTGATCTATGAGGAGAAATTGAGAAGGGTCAGGAAGCCATGGAAACCAGTGAGATTTGATGCCAGTAAAGGCATGTATCGAGTAGAAGTGAAAAGCAAATCCAGAGGTTGGTGGAAAATCCACCCGAATAAGCTTTGGTAAGACATACAGAGGTCTAGAAACATAGAGAGCAAAGACATACGAAAGCCATGGTTTCCAATCATGTCAAGCTGGGATCTGCATGTATTACAAAACTGCCATTTTCTTTTCTTTTTCTTCCGATGGACAAAGTGACCTTAAAAACATTATTTTAATATGTTGAAGGAACAGACGTTGTGAAAGCGATTAGAGGATAGACGATAACGGAATAAAGCGTTGGGTGAAAGTCACTGAATCGAGTGCCCTATTCTTACCCTTTGTAGCCAAACTATGAGTACGGCGGACTATAATTACTTCTACACTGGTCTGTTGAGTGAATCGTTGTTATTATTGTAAACCTGCGCAAGGGAGCCTATATTTTACACAGCCATGTCCATAAAGTTTATCTCAACTTTGACTGTATAGAAGATAGTCAACCATTTATGTGGAATTAACCATCTTGTAATGAGGTCAGATTTTGAAAATATATTTTTTTAGTCGATGGTGCAGCGATTTTGAAGCAATGAACTGAAAACTTAAACAAACACCCTTGGTGTACAAGTGTGTCTACTTCAATAAATGCACATTTAAGATTTTCCTCTCGCCAGTGGAACTCCATTATGCAACATTTACTTTGCATTATAATTAATGTCTGCATATTTACATTACTTACAAAGTGCACTTCTCATTATTTTACCACTTAAGTCCATGGATCGGTCACATTAAATCAACTTCATTATCCAAACTCCATTCTTTTATTTAATCATTACATTGATGGCATTTTAAGTTGCAATTTTTGTCCGGGAATACCAATTTGAGAGGTAAATCGATATTATTTTAGAATTATAGACTGGTTTGCCAAATATTTATTTTTTGAATTGAAAAATTATGAGGTTTTAGACTGTTTCCAAAAACATCTGTTTAAATACTTGTATCGAATAATTCTTTGTGTTGTACTCATATTTCGTAAAAGGTTGACCAAAAGTATTTTATTTTGGTCAACATTAGATTTAACGCAAATATAAGTACATTCAGATTTATCGGGTTTTAATAATCGTATGTCAATGCTTATAATATTAAAAAGGGTAAAAGCCCACTTGTTACAATTGGGTGGAGGTTGAGCTTCGTGTGAATACTTTTTGAAGGTTTCTTTCTTTCGTTTCAAGGTTTCCAGAGGCATTTAGCTTTGCAGGGTGCCGCCTTCATCTTCCTTCAGAGCATACTATAGAGCAGGAGCGAATTCTAGGCCTTTATTTCAGAGTTCGTTATACCTCCCACTACAGAAAGGGTTAAGGATTATCTCAACTTGTACAGGGATCAACATTCAAAGTTCATCTGATTATATTTTAAAATACTTGCAAATTAAAGAGGATTCCCAAAAAGTGTCATTGGTTAAAGGTGTACTTACGGATATACGGGTCAAAGGTCAGCACCAATTGGTCTATGTTGCCATATGATCTATTTTGTCGAATAACATGTCATAACTATTCATTGCAGATGCTACAAAATAGCCTTATTTTGACACATTAAGCTAGAGAAACAACTTCCGTTAATTTTTTACCAATTTGGAGCAACTTCTTATTTTGAGGGTCCATACTATTCTACCAAAGGTGTCAAACCTTTTCCTGCAGTGGTGGTAAAACGATGACGTTTGACCCGTCCATGCTCCTTCTCTACTAATAATATTGTATATAGTTCATATAAGTTTATTTAAACATCCAGACACTATTGCTTAGGTGGGGAGGTTTTACCATGCTGGCCCATGTCGTCATGTATTCTAAAACAAAATTTTCTTTTTCTTCATTTTGTTGTTTATACTAGAATTCACAAGGCCGAGCGTTTAGGGCCTGACGAAACTAGTCCCCAACTGCAATGATGGATGGCCGGGGCCGAGCATCGAACAGGCATACGCCCTTTATCTCTTTAAGCTTTATTTTTTGCTGTTCCATTAATGATCGTCACATACTGCTACGTAAAGGTAATCTTGGCACTGATCGAGCACCACCAGAATCATGAACGTCACCGTCTAGATAAACTTCCGCAAAAGATCGGAAATCCGTCTATTGCTAGCGTATCGGATAAGAACCGTCTCGCGTTTACTTTACATTGCTGCAACGGTTGCAGCAAAGGACATAACTTGTCGGTGAAACAGTCTGATGAGAATCTCAGCAAAGTATGTGAAGGGAAGGAATCACCCCAGTTGCAGGATTGTGTATGAGACGGATCGGCGACGATTGGCCAGAAGAGATGAGAAAAGGGTTTGTTATAGTCCATTTCTCTAACCCTCCGTGCCAGTGATATCATAACCTTGACGCATCTTTTACAGCACGCGGCAAGATATGCTTTCTTTGTACGCGCGTGTAAACACGACAATCGCTTTAAGAAGGCCCCACGCTCGCGGTTTACTGGTGCGCCCATCAAATCTCGCGCTGACGTCACTGCACGGTATGAAGGCAAATGGAGTATGATATTGTTTTACAATTTAGTCCTAAGCAAAAAAGCACACACAAATACACTAAAACACAAAGACGGGTAGACAGTATGTAAAACGTAACTTGAACAAGTTTTGCATAAACTATAAGACGTAAAGTGTGTGTGTGTGTGTGTGTACGTGTGCGTGCGTGTGCGTGCGTGTGTGTGTGTATGTGTGTGTGTCTTACGGGTTTGGGTTAAACTTCGTTTATGAACTAAATACTAAAAAACATGGTGCTTAAATCTTAAAATTATGTGGATACTTAAAATGCTTGGCTGTGTTTAATTTATCGTTTTAACGTTTAATTTGCTTTAGGTGTTTGCAGAGTGTTGCCGCTATACTTTAACTGTGTGATTGTTTATGTAAAGATATTGAAGTGTTTAAAAAAAGTGTAACAAAACCTAAACGTTTTCGATTTACAGTGCACACATACACACAAAAGAGAGCAATACTCTTATTTCATTCACAAGCTTGATTTTTTTTCATTAACAGAAAGTGGTGTTGATGCTGGTTGTGGTGGTTCTGTTATTCGTCTTTCTCTGGGGTCCCGTCCTCTCTTACAACGTCCTACTTCGCTTCGGTATGGGCACACCAAATAACTGGACCACCTGGCGAATAAGCGTCGCATTTCATCTGATGGCGTACTTCAACAGCTGTACCAATCCCGTTGTTTATTTCTTCGTTTCCAAACATTTTCGAGAGAGCTTTTTCACGGTGATGTTGTGTCGAAAAGAGGGACCTGAACAAAATGATTTTCAAATGGGGTCAGTGATAGGGAGATCAAAGTGTAATTCAAAAGTAATGATGTCGACAACGAATCCAAGAATTACTCAAACTACGTGTTCTGTATAATACGCATTCATACAGGCTGAGAAACACACAAAAGAAATAAAAATACACAGAACGAAAACTTGGTATGTCTTACCCACCAGATATCTACGCATACTCTCGGTCGTGAAGCCAAACCTGTCCCCCTTAACCCATACATGCACCATCAAACACACAGACATGCACGCACACACAACGCGCGCTCGCACACACAAACACACACACACACACGCACGCACACACACCCAACCACACACTCGCACTCGTGCACGGCCTGCAGGCACGCACAAACACACACGCACATCCAGCCTTACAAAATATTTATTATTAACTCAAACAGTTAAAGGTGCAGTCTCTGATTACAGCATTATACCTTTCTTTATTTTGTATCAATGACTGTAAACCCACGTAGATTAATCCCAAAGTTTCATATACTGCTGTTCAAATAATTTTGCGGTAGCCCTATATAAACCACATATTTTCTTATATCATCTGTAATGAAACGCATATTTTGTGTTAAAATATTCAAATATTCCCGTGATACCAAAATATGATGGAGTGAGTGGCGGGGTGGAGGTTGACAATCTGATAGTAACCCTTTAAATTTCTATAAATTTACTGAAACCTAAAAAAATCAGCTGTTTTTATAAAATTGCACTTGGAGATTATTATTACAAGAATTCTGTTGACATAGGATGCAGACTTGGAATTTAGTCAAATTCCAATACATTCTAGTCTAAATTTCAGAACAGATCCGAATTTGATCCGGAGTATGGATCAATTTGTCCCAGTAGATATTTCAATCCAATGGACAAGACAACGTTTAATTTGGAATATCACATTCAACTAACGTATATGGCATGGTATAAATTAAAAGAGGACGTAGAATCGTACATGTGTATTTGGGAACAGTTTAAAATAAATATTCAATTTTTAATCATCTCCAATGAATTTCCAATCTTAAGTTTTGTCTTCATGCCTTACACATGCTATACGCTCACCGAATGTAATATATACGTCCGATACAGTTAGCATGCGATATGCGTTGTATATGAATATTTCACTTGGATATTCTCTATAGTTAAAAATGTCGTGTTATGGTCAAATTTAGTCGACAGAAAAAAACACAGGCATAAAAAAAAAATCCCCACATACCTTTATCGGAAAAGCTGTATTATTTACGCTTAATAAAACTTCCTATTTATTTTAGTGCATACTGTTGTTTTGTGTAATGGTTTTAAATTGCTTTAGTTTCTTTGAATTTTGTAATATTTTACAATTTTATGATCGAATGATCCTTACTGAAATTACAAGTTGGATATCTGATTTCCTAGATGTATCCCAAGAGTGATATTTCTCTTTTCAAGCTCATACTGTGCTGTCAATTGATTCATTGATATTGTAATTCACTGTCGAAATCATTATTGTTTGAATTGTTAGTTTGTGGTTTGATAAGAAAAATATTAAGACATAATGTAAAGCACCAACTTTAAATTGACAAATGATTTTGTGTAAATGTAAATGTGTAATTAGTAACGTTTGCAAATGCAATGCACTTTTGCTTTGACAGCTATAGCTGAAGGCGATAAAATCACTGCCCGAAGTCATCAAGCGCCTGACATGTTTTTGGCGC
>JAMKCH010035546.1:0-15078 GCA_023653785.1 Ophioderma brevispina
TGGAAAAAATGGATTATGCACCGTAGAGATTTGCGTGTTCACTTTCCGTGTCGGCGAGCACCGAAGTCCCGACAAAAACATTCTATTTTCTCGCTAGGTCTATAGTCAGATCCAATTACGATACATATTCAAAACAAAACTAGTAACGGATCCTCTGATGCAAAAACCTGCATAGAAACCCCTTCGTTTTCCGGAGAAGTTTGAGATTTAGTTTCATTTACACTACATTGCTAATGACGGACTGATATCGTTAACCTCTCGCGCAGTATCAATGTAATCATAAATCTTTCTTCGATATACACCGTGGAATACTTTACCGAACCGCCGTAAAATCGGCATGCTTCTGCTTTTGTGACAGGAGATTTTAGGTACGAATTTCTCTCAAATTCACTGAATCGGTTGTAGACCACCTACCGAGAACGTTTCAAAGTTTTATTGACAACACATTGCAAAAGAAAACCCGCAAACCTTAGTTTTGAACTTGCCTGCTATCGTAATCGTTCCCCAATAAAGCCATGCTTTGACTTTGTTGTCCTGTGCACTCAAAACAATCATCATCTTATTAATAAAGACAGCGTATTCGCTTATTCACTTTCAGGTGAGATCTAATAATTGGTACTCATTTCTATCATAGCGGTAACAAGTTCGAAAAAATTTGGGGCGCTTCTTCCTGGCTATCTCCTCCGGTCTCTTTAAGAATAGCTTACGCAAGTTATGGATTTGTGCATTGCCGCCCTTATTTTGCAAGACCTCTCTTGGTTGAGTATCACTCATCATGAGACCGTTGGAAAAGGGCCTCTTCATTACTCCATATTGCCTGGCATTGCTTACTTGTTTAGGTGCAAAACTGACAAAAAATACCCCTTTAAGGTAGCAAAAACACAAAAAATACTTTGTTTAGGGGATGTTTTTGAATCGGTGCAATACTTGTTCAGGATTCATAGCCACCTTGAAATACAAGTGCCGCCCCCCCCCGCCCCGAAGTTGTGTAACTGTTTTCCTGTAAGTTTTAAATGTTTGAAGTCGGTCCTTGTTTCTGGTTTTGAAGCTATAGTTTTGTTAGGCCCTACAGTTTGTTCTTTGGAAATGCTTCATACTACCCTGAATAACCACAGTGATCTTGTGTTTCTTTGATCACAACATTGGATCATTGATGACTTCAGTTATCTTGTATCATTGGCAAAATGGCCGGGTCCCATGCTTAACTTTGAGACTTGTAGAGGCGTGATGAATCTATTTTGGGTGTCAACACCCATCTTTTCTGTTTCGAAAAATCCAATAGAACATTGGTACCAAACTGGACATTTATTGTGGCAGCAATCTATTTCAAAAATGGGCCACCGAGTCAAAATGTTTTTCCCATATGTATAGGACTGAGCTGGACTGCAAGGCACATTAAAGTATTAAAGGGGTTTCTCTTGCGAAAATCATTATAAACGAGAACTACACTCTAATTACAGGGATTTAAAAATCCCAAACGCTTGTGATTAGGGACCAATCCTTTGTTAGATTTTTAAACCTATGATAGATCTAGTAAGATTTATTTTAAATCTAAAATGGATTGTTCCCGTATCACAATCTTAAATTGGGGTATTTATTTTAATCCTTGTAATTTAGAGAGCAAGTATAGATAATTAGTCTTTGACCATGTCTGGAGTTTTTGTTTTGTGTACCATGGGTCACAACTCAAGATGGCACCACTCTACTATAGCTGCATTGAAAGATCTTTTATAAATCCAAGTTGCCATAACGATATATGCATCCAAGCTATGATAAATCTTATGTGCAATAAAGTATGGCAATATGTTATGACCATTGTCTGTGCGGATCCAGGATTTTGAAAAACATCAAAATTACCGGGGGTCTGAAAGGCTATAACTAGTCTAAAAAAAAAGCCAAAAATGGGCTGATTTTGCAATCAAGAATTTGCAGAATTAAACGGGAGGTGCGCTCCCCCTCCCTTTGATCCTCTGCCTGATTGGAACCCATCTGGCATTTTGTTTTAAAAACAAGCTTATAAATCAATGGTGTGCATTACGCCACCTTCGCAATATTTTAATGTATCAAAATTGGTTAATATTCAGGTACGTCTACTTTTGGGTGCATATTGAAAGTCCACATTTGTCAAAGTAGCGCACCCCATAAATAAACATGCATGTTACAGTATCTGTATGGGTAATGCAATGGGTACATCACAAATTATGCACAACTGTGAAAGATCGTATGAGATTATTCCTTTGATTTGTACATTACAAGCTCATAACTGACATTTTTGTTTTCGTTTAACGGTACTTAAAGTTTATGATGGCGTGATATGGTTCCTAAAGGTTCTTTCAACTCGCTTCACTGCGCCGTGCAGTGCCGATATATCCGGGCACTGCTGCAGCAACTCACGTAACCTGCTGCAGACTGAGTCCCTAGTCCTCCGTTCGCGGCGCACTTTTATTACCCACAATTCTTTACGGCCTGCTGCACGGGGACTGAGAAAATATCCGACCAAAACCGGGTAGCACTTTCGCCTCAGATTTTGAGGCACAAATCATGCGCAGTAGGGACGTCCTCCCTCATGAATAAAGAATCGATATCATGGCGCGGCAGGGAGTTTGGCACCAGGGTCATCCATCCTTGGGGCCTGTCAAAGCATTGGGCCTGGCCATGGCTTGGCATTGGCCGAAAAGGTAAACAAAGCGGATTACAGAGGAAGGTTGTTTTCAGGAAATGGATACGTGCCGCCCTTGCGGTATTTTCGTTAATATCATTTTGTGTTTGAATTAATATCCTGCCTGGTCATGGAAACACCATGTTTACTGCATGAATGTGGAGACGAAAACAACATCATTCTCGATACTATACACGATTGATACTATAGTCATGTGATGATCATGATAATAGTCCTTTCCATCAATCTCTGTCACTTGAAGGGTAAAGAGTCAAAATGCGATTGATTGTTTTGCTTTCAAATTGTAATTATATTTTAGCTAGGACTAAATACGCAAGCTGGCCTAAGGCTAAGCCTAAGGCTAAGAAGGGCTAGACTGTAACAATGACTAGATAGCGTGGGCCTAGCCCCCTCCTTGGGCTGCTAGTGCTACTGTCCTAGCCTAAGAGTAGGAGACGCACCCAGCACACCCGTTCCCGGTAATAAAGCAAGTGAATGCATGACATTGATTCAACTTACTTTGATAAGGTCGGACAACTCTTCTTATTATCTTGCATTTGTACCTGTGTGATTCAAACACATGAACAGATGCCAAAAACACGTTTCTGGTATGTGTTTGATCGTGTGGTCAGTTCTCCTTTATGCACTTATGTGCATGTATATAGGGATGTAGCCTTGTATAGCGAGGGCCGATAAAATTAAAATGAGGACTTCTATTAATGATTTCGTGATGTGCCCTTCACGCTCCTGCTGCCTATAGACTATGGCTGCAGTATCAGTTTAATTTCATAGTATTAGATTCGCCATAGGCAGCTAGCTAGACATGTCACTGTCCTTTTGTTACTTTTTAAGTTTTACATTTTTTGCATCTTTAGCAGCCTAATTCTGAACTAAGACCCTGGGCTAGAAACGGCCCTTAAGCCTAGGCAAGGGTTGCCATATCACAGTGATAGGGTATCGCACAGGATAGACTAATACTCTAGCCTGGGGTAGAACATAGTTTTAGCTATCGAGTCGGTAGGCTGCCCCTATTTAGCACCAACTCTAAGCCAAATCGCGAAACTAGTCTAGGCTTCATTCACATCAACATGTATACACATTTAACAACTACCTGCATGCATGATACGGCATATCACTGCCTATCAGGACTATTGGCACTCCTACTTCACGGATGATGGCCCTGCCAATTCTACAGGTCTGAATTTTTATGCCCTGGTTTATTATAGTCCAACCAACATTCAACATATGCCTAGCTCTAAATAGGTGATAACACGCAAACAATAATCCTATTGGCCTGTACTGAACATAAGTGTATCCTGTCGAGGCCTACAGGCCACTATTTCTGTATGAAAGCTGGTGTTTTGGTCTTGCTGAAACTTGTTTTGGGGCACATGAACTAGGCTACTAAAAAAAAAAACATTTATCCGCAATGTAAAGGTTGTTTTTTTAGGGAAAGAAGAGGTTTGAAACATTATTTTTCACATTTAAAATTAGCACATGAGCATAGCTTAACGCCAATGCCAAGCATTCGAACATCCCATTTTCGGTCAGTTACAGTGGGCCTAGGTCAAGTAATAGGCCTAATGGACCAAACCCTCTTTTGTAGTCAGCATCCTATGCTATGTTAAAATGGAGGCCTAGCTTCAATGTTTTTGGTATCTATTTATTTATTAGTTTAAAAAAAGGCTTAAATAGTATTATGTAAGGTTTGTAAAAAATAACCGCATTCTGTGAACGTCTCGGGTCACCGTTAGTATCACTGACCGGTAAGTTCATCATCAGGCTCTGAAGAAGTTCCAAATAATACAAAAAATTTTTTTAAAAGGGGTGGGTTCCCAATTTATTAAAATCTTTCATCAGATTGATGAACCTTGACCCCAATACCTACCCCATTTGTAAAGTGTTTCACCCCGATATTTCAAACCCGTTTTATATAGAAGCTAGTAATAATCCTTGTTTACTCATGTGTAAATTGTAAAATTATTTTATTGGCCGGACTCAAATGCGAATCGTTCTAAATGCTATAGTCAAACTGCAATAGTTTGTTCTGCCCTAACCTTTACATTTACATGGTTAATGAGGAAATAGTAGCTTTTCTGACACCAAAATGGTGATTACCCTCTGGTAAAAATCTGAGGTCCATGGACGAAGGTATATACCTTAGTTTAAAGGGTCTTTTCGTGACATACAGCTCTTCTCCCGCCCCCCTAAAAAATTTGTCGATTTTTATGTGTGCCTGTTAGACTCTTATTGCAAATTCGACTTTACTCTGAGCCAGAAATAATATGGGTTTTTTACTTGATCAGTAAAAAATGTATAATAAATCTCTTGAAAACTAAGAGACTTGCTTAAAAAAAGAATGTGGTAAATGTGATGTTTACCACCTATAGCAAGCGTCCTCGGAAGCGGAGACGAAAGAAAAACCTTTCTTTTTTTTTCTCGGGCCTAATCCCACCCAAATTTATACAATGTATGTAACTTGTAGAAGTGGCAAAAGCCCTAGTATGGAAAGTGAAATTCTCAAAACATCACTAACAACATCCCATATTTTGGGCGCACGCTCGATGTTTTTGTTTGGGGTGTTTTGTCCAGACCCTATGGGAGGGGGAGAGGGGATGGTCGACGGTCCCCTCCAAAAAAATACCACCCCCCCCAATGATTGTTTACGACAATAATTTTTGAGCCTGTCGTTTATGTATTTTTGCGTTAGAATTAATTTACCTCATAAACAAACCAATCACATGCCAAATAAGTAAAAAGAGAAAACTAACTGAGTAACTCTAGAACTATCTCACTACTAATTAATAAAATAACTAATACTAATAATATCTGCATAACTAATACCTGTAATAAATCACTCATCACTAATCTAAATAACTAATATCAATAAAAATAATAACTCAATAACCAACCGCATATAACTTAATAAAATAAAAACTAATAAGTTTTAAATAGACATCAATGAACCCACACAACACATACAAGAAAAATTTTAATTATCAAATAAATAAAAACGACGATCAGAGAACAAGATTTGGAATGTAACATTCATTAATGTCTCTAAAAAAACACCAAACAAAACAAACAAACAAAAACCACAAAACGACAAAACCCCATGTAAACCGACTCACAAAACAAAACTTTCATCCAGCTCATTGATAGCGTAAGTTCCCGCTAAGTAATGCGCGCACGTCTTAGCGAGCGCAACAGTGCTACTCGGTAAGTGTTGAAATTATTCATGAGCCACAACGCTCCCTATTCGAAACGCGTATTTTTTTCAAGTCGTCACATAGCACCCTTCGCAGGGCCTTGCGTATATGGAACTGACGGAAGATTCAGTCAAAACTGCTGCAGTATACTTGACAGAGACCGAATTCGAGCACTGCAACTTACCGCAACGCCCGTTGCAGTGTAGTAGGCCCAGTATGAACGAACCTTAAAAAAAAAACAAGAACCGCTGTTTGCTCAAAATTGCTCAATGATTTTATCGGTCACTTCATGCATTTGTCGAGGGTGTGGTTTTCATTCGAGGATGTGTTGATACCGAAAGACAATGCCGAAGATGTAGGATACCTATTAAATACACAATGTTCTTCTAATTTTTCCAGTGGTCAATCATGTATGAAGATGGCATGCAAACCACAAGTGATGAAAAATAGTGCTGCCGTGTAAAGTACCATTGTCGGCCGTACTCAAGTCCGGGAAACAATGGTGAACAATAGGACAATCGATTCATTTGACTCTTTACTTAACGCAACATTAGTTTTCCACGCTTTAATATTCCGTTATCGGTCTAGGAGCCCCGGACTAATGGCTCCCACCGGACTATTCTGCTTTCACACACCGGAATGGCTTCAATGTCATTTAACATAAATGTTCTCCTCTCAGCCCCGGCTCTCAGCTTCTGGGGCTTCCTCCCAACCCCTAGCATGTTTGTGCACAAAGTTCAGCCCCATAGTCATACTACATTTTGTGCCCCTTTTCTTCAAAATCTTCTTCCTGAACTATGCATGAACTCACAACTTTGTCAATAAGATACTAATTTTACTGGAGCCTACTGTAACAAAGCAACAAAACTTGCCCTTCAGATGCCTGTGAATGTCACGGGGGGGGTGTGGGGGGGGTCAATAATTTTAGTTTAGGTAGCATGGGTCGCAAATCTGTTTCATTTTGAGGGCCTATACTATTATTTCGGGGTATTTGTTTCAAACTCCTTCAAACCATCACGCCTCACCCCCCGTGGCACTCATATGAACTGCGGGGATGTGCGGATTAAATTGGGACTTTCAAAGTAGGGGGCATTCGCTGATGAACTTTAGGGGAAAAGAGGGGGTCTTTGTTTAGGAGATGCCAAACTGGGGGTCAAACACTGCCTCTCACATTTGGTTAAAAAAAGCGGGTCATTCAGTGAGAGCACCATATGCTGAAGTTTCATCAGTGAACAAGAGGGGCTTCTGTGGAGAAGCATAAATAAGAAATAAGGGGTCATTCAGTGACATTGATTAAAATGGAGGCATAAAATGGGTGGTCTTCAGTTCCAGTTAAAAAATGGGTCCATATCATCTACCCACCACACCCCTTCCAAACCAAAAGTGAGAAATACCGACCCCCACTGGGCCCCAACTTCGCGTATAGGTGCTCTGCAAACAATTTGAGAATTAGCTAATTTAATACAGGCCTTATCAGAAAATTTCCTACCTTTAAAAAATTGGGGTTAATTTTCGGGGTTATAACTTTCCGTGCACAAGAACCTGAACTTCAACTTGTCAAATTGGCCGTAAAGGCCTACTGCATGTTGGCCCTATATTTCCCGTCCTCTCATCGTAACTTGACGCCTGGTGAGACACACCCCCTCAGCGTAAATCTGATTGGATTCGCCGGGGCCTTGGCAGTTCTTATCCGGTTCCGTTTTGCAACAATGCATTCATGTTGAGAAGTTGGCATTGTTAGTGAATATCACTGATAAAATGAATATTTCAACGTAATACTTAAAGAACTAAGTAAAATTGCTCGATTTAAAAGACTTAAAGTATGGAATAGTTATAAATTGACTGCATATCCAAATATATTTAATATTTCACTAATATGTCATTAAAAAACTGAAAAACTTGTATTACATAAATGCCTAACCCACTCAAATAGCATTGACTACACGGTGTTTGAAAACACATGTCAATTTGGGGTCACTTACAATTTTTTAGACAAATTATAATAATTACTTTAAAAAAAAAAAAGAAAAAAAAAAAATAGCGAGACTGATGCTGAGGTTTTATATCAGCGAAGATGTAAGGATCTTCTCTGGTTTATAGATTAAGACGTCGTTTCATTTTCTTTTACCTTCAGTTCAATCTTCATAATCATAGACAATGTCGACGCTTCTAAGTCGATCCGGCATTTACAACTTCCTCAATCGCGGTTTCAAGCGTTAATGTAAGAAATTCAACGGAAACAGGTCCGAGAGTTTGCTCCCGAGACCGTGTGTTATCAACTGCCGCCATCAACATGATCACATCATTACGCGAAGTCTTACGAAAAACTGACCAAACGATTACATGTGTCGCGACGTGATGATGTGGGAATTCTTGGCGTACCTCGCAACCTGGGTCAGGTATAAAAGAGCTTGGAGCAAACTCAAAAGTTCACACATTTACATGTTTACATTCCTGATTACAAATTTACTTAGTAGCCTAGGACTTAGTTACACACAATATTGCAGTTATGTCCCACAGCAAAAGGCCACGACCTTTTTTTGATCACTCAACTAGATCATTCTGACATCAACTATTCACAACTTTGACCTTATGCAAAGTGCTTTTCCCTACATAAGCACACACCCATCAATGATCAATAATGTTCTATGGATGACTGGGATTATCCACTCACTGAGTACATGAACCTGTATTTTTTGGGCTGTGTTGGGCCTATAGGAAGGGTTTTTTTTGGAAGGCAGGTCGCATTTTCTAAGTGACCCTGTCAATCAAATTTGGACACCAATTCGATATAACTTATCTGTTCTATAGCTGGTACAACAAGCTGCGATGATGGTTTTGCGATATCCAGCCCTTGACCAACCCACTCCTCGTCGGCCAACACAAGTGATTTTGCCATAGTAAAACATGGCAAACTTAGAGTAGTCTGCTTTTATTACTTCTCAAAAATATGGCCCTGGTCGCACCTTTTATAGCCTCCTTGTGATGAATTTCACATATGTTTTCTTCTATATTTTCTAAAATATATGCTGGTTACGAGCAAATTTGGTCAAATACTTTTTCCGTCGCGAGTAAAATAGCGCATGCCCCTATCCTTGTTAACTTATGGCTCTGCAAGAGGTCAGCGGGCCATGTGTGCAGTGTGTGGAAACGCTTGTAATATGGAAAAAGGACACTAAAGTGCACGATGATAAATCTTAAAATTCTAGAAGTTTAAAAAAGTTACATACATGCAATTTTAACAGTAAGAAGAATTTGACTGTATGAGTCTATGTGATATTGACCAGTGGTGTTAACTTTAATTACTTTTGGCCTTCACAAAATATGCTGGTTACTTTGCCTTATGTAATCACTAAATCAGGGGTACCTTCACGTGCTAAGTCCTGCTGACAAGACTCCTCCATGTAACAATTATCATAATGCCATTAGACTTAATCAAAAGGAGGAGCCATGCCAAAATAGTGTGTAACTGAATATGACAAAATGTTATGTTCGCATCATCCAATATTTCAAACGCTTCACCCGAAAACAAATATTACCTGATTCCACCTTGAAGTATTGTTATCAACAACATGATAGTCGTAAAAATATCTCAACCTTTTTTGAAGTGAAATTTAATAAATTCCCAAGACTTGTAAGATCTGACCGGTGACTAAGCCCCGATTTTGTATTGCTATTTTTAAGAGGCCATTCACGCATTTACAATGGATTATTACTGGTCTAAAGGTAGAAGAGTGTTTTCGTGAAGCACCGGTGAAGCTTTTTGAATAGGAATCGGTAAGATGGAGGTTATTTGTCAGTGGTCTCAATTTTGAGGCTAAGCAAAATGTCATAGCTGATGCATCATAATGTTTTGAGGACTTCACAATCGATTGTTTAAAGGCATACGGTGACAGAAACGTCATGTGAAACTTGTCCCAATTAATTGGGGACTATGGTAACCTTCACACCATGATCAAATAAAGCTATTCACCTGGACCTAGCTACACAGATTGAATCGTGTCAGTGCAACTTGTGTATTAACCCAGGCCAGGATAAGAGTACAAAATAATATATGCCCTGTTAGTATACAAATATTGAATGCCTAAAGAGTGATGTATACAAATATAACTAGGCGTGTGATGGTAAAAATATGATCACAGGGTGAAAGATGGATGCGGCTCGTGAAATGGACAATCCCTCTTTCACCGAGTGATCATATTTTTTACCATCACACGAATACAAGGCAGTTAATATTTGGTTTATATACTTCAATAGATCCTGTCATTAGTAATTATATAGCATATGTAGCCTAGGCCTGGATCTACAGGGCCTAGGCTAAGGCTATGAAAAGAATGACAAGTGTTCAAGAAAGCAAAAAGCCGTACTTACCTGGTGTTGTAGACCATAATTTACGAGGTAATATTTTCCAGGCATTCAATTAGAGTTCAAGGTTCAAAGAATCAAAGTTCCAGAATCCAGTTTTAATATTCAAAAAATCCGATTATAAATTTCAACACTTGTCATGATGTAACGCCGACCTCAATCTTTTCTCAACATAAATACGTTCACAAGCACCCTCAATACGTCAGGCTGCTCGCCCCGTGGCTACCGCATAGTCTGACACCTGACATAATCTTGCTAGCGGTATTTTATTTGACGCTTTGTGGTTTTTTTTTGAATCGGTCCTCTGTAAATAAATCCACTAGATGCCTTCATTACTAAGCGCAATCGAGGAGTTGCTTTCAGTGGACGCCATGTTATCGTCTTCAAGGAAACCTTTTTCATCATCGTATCACTGTTCGGATTTGCACAGTTCCATACATTGCTCTGGCGTACAGTCGTAGCGAACGGGAGATGAAAATTAACTAAGATTACGTGCTAACACCCTCTTCATCAGACTTGTTTTGTATCTCATACTGTACACGCATGGCATGTTTTTAACAATCGTGTGGATGGACATAGAGGCATGTGATAGTAAACTTCAACTCGTTAATAAAGTGCATTTTGTAGACCTTGAATGATGGTACTCTATTGAATAGTCCCACGTGGCACAAAAAAAAATGAACAATTAAGACTAGAAATCTATGGTAATTAGTTATATAATAAAAAAATATCATGAGGTCAAAATTTTGGACCTTTTCTATTTCACGAGGAGTAATCCGAGTGAAATTAAAGGGGCGTGTTCCGATCGTCTTTGGACCCCCGGATTTACCCGGAAGTAGTATCAATTTTGATATCAATGAAAGGCCGTATTTGTCTTTCTCATTTTCGTCCTGAAATTTGAGCCCGTCGAATGCCATTTCATTCCCAAGATTCAAACAAAAACCGCCGTTTTAGTGGTTAACCACTTTATACACAGTATGAATATGTCTTTGGCACATGCATTATTGCGTCTACCATCACACCCGCAAGTTTGTTTCCTCCCACTGTACTTGATGGGGTGTATGTGCAAGTGCAAGGGGTCTCATATCAAGTAGAGACACATACACCTAAATCGGAACACCACCTTTAAGTTTGTAGGCCGATTGGCTACAACCAGAGATGTGGTACCTATCTGAAGTGAAATGGAAAGATCAAATTGACCGAATGATATATTTTAACTATTGCACGAATATGGCAGTCAATATTTGTTTTTGTGTCGTCTGCAAGAATTGCAGAAGGCACATATGGATTACCCTGGCTTATGTCTGTGTGTGTTTGTATCTGTGTGTGTGTGTGTCTGTGGGTCAAAATGTTAACCTTAATAATCTTGCCAGGCCGTATGAGTTCCAGTAAGGGCTGAAACGGTGATGTAACATTGGTGGAAAGGATGGGGTTGGGTGGGGTGGGGTGACATGTTGGGGTGACCTCATGTGACCATTTTGAACCTCGAGACCTTTTGGCCGGTCAAAATGTAACCCTTATATAAAGCATGCTGTATGAGTTCCATAAGGGCTATGAGGATCGTAACTTGGTGGAAATGATTGGGCGGGGTGGGGTGACATTTGGTGACCTCATGTGACCCATTCATGACCTCATGTGACCTCTGGCCCCATTCAGAAACCGCAACGGCAGACAACACTCTCCGGGGACCGCGATATATTTTATAATCCTATGATTCATGTCCATATGATTTGTAGTGATTTGAGGCATGTGGTATAGCTAGTATACAACTACTAACTACATGGTTTAGAGGGAAAATAGGGCACACTATTTTCCCAAGTACTGGCGACGGGCCTGTTGAGGGTAATAGAAAACAAGTGTATGCCAGTTAATCTTAGTTAAACGTTACTATACCCATTAGAAAAACGCAGTATATCCCACAAAAAACCACGTACTAAACACCAACCAACTGCTACATAAGCCACAGTGTACCACACTTGGTAGTCAATGATAAGATCATATACCACAAACAAACTACCGACCTACCTCAAAATATTGTAGCTCTGTATTAATACCATACCACAAAATACCACAACCATTGCGTTTTTCTTACATTGTTGTCTGTGTATTTTGTGGTCTAGAGCCTTTGTTGGGATGAATCATGATATCACCTGGTTTCTTCTTTCAAGCTTGTGATAGTATGCAAATCTTGAATAATGCTAACTAATGTGATAGTAAAAATTTTGGTCCAATTTTTGCTTTTCCCCAATGGAACAGTCAAAATTTGCCCCAAATTGATATATTTTTAGGCAGTCGATATTTGTTTTTATAATCATGATTTCCTTCCAAGCCATGTACTGTATACAAATACTACATATTTTCCCGGGAACTGGCTACAGTCTATCACCGCACCCCGAACCCGAAGGGTTCAGGTGATAGGCCCGTGGCCAGTTCCAATGGAAAATGTGTGCCCTATTTCCTGATCTAAACAACACCATGTATATTTGTTTTATTACACCTCATGTGACCTGGGGATGAGGTTGTTAGGGAAATAGTGCAAATCTATTTCCGTACAAGGAAATCGCATGCGTTTAAAAATAGGAATCACCATTAGCATGATTTTTGAACATGAATATTCATGAGTGTAACTAATAAAAATTTATAATCCTCATGAATCTATCAGTTCATTGATTGGTTCAAAGTGGCGTCACTGACCCCAATGTTTAACTATTTTGCGAGAAAGAGAGCGAAAGAGAGACAGAGAGAAAGTGACGCCTATTTTCCCTCTGCGTCAGAGGGAAATAGGTGCCTATTTCCCTCTATCCTCGATACCCCCGTGTTAATCATTTTTCCTTTATCGGTTCTTTCGCTGTGGTCAAAACGACGTGGTGCCGTTATGCATGAGAATGCACAGGACTCTTGTAAATTTCTCAACGTAATGTGTACGTTCGTGTTAGTTATTGCTCTTAAAAGGAGAACTTTGACGCATGGTTGAGGCTATTTCGTCGAAACCCGTAGCAACAACATGCTCCCCAGTTTGCAATAACACCGGTGAAACCTGTCTTCTGATATTGAGAATACAAAGAACTAATTTCGTATATTCTGTCAGTGTTTGAGGATTTGTGTAAGGATTAACACCGGTGTTCCCGCCAGTGTTTTGTTATTTTAATGCCATGGAGTGGACAACGCTGATATGAATGATCTCAACGCTGCATGACTGTGTGCCAGAAACAGAAGGTGAGCTGTATCATATATATGCAGTAAATTCTGGGAGTAAATTCGGTACGGACTTAGCGTCATTTAATTACCGAAAAAGGTGGTTGATATCGTATGTGGGGCGGACTTTCCTCCGTCTAAAAAGGCAGTCAAAGCTCAAGCTCTTACCTAGCCATCCTAGCCCTAGCCCAGCCTACAGAACCGTACAGTACGTACAGGCAAGGCCTATTTTTTTTTGTTAAGCAGGCTCGGGTCAGTTTTTCACTTTTAAAACCATAATGAACACAAAATACCTTCATGAAAAGATATAAAACAAATATTTAATGATCTTATTCGTGAATCATTGTGGAATCTTTTGGTCCCCTCGGTGAACGGGAGGGCGTGGGGTACTATTTTAGTAAAATAGGACCCCACGCCTCCAGTTCACCGAGGAGGCCAATAGATTCCACAAGATTCCCGCATGATCATTAAATATTTGTATACTATCGCCATGGCTCAAATCACTGCAATCATCTGAATAAACTATGACATGGCTGAAATCACTGTAATCATGATCATCACATAAAGGGCACTAGCTGACCAATGAGTTACCCTTTGTAAATAGCTGCAATACGTGGACCTGCTTTCCATTCATTTTTTACTACCGAAAATTCCTACCCACAATGCACCAACTCTTTACGATAGATAGTGCATCACTCCATGCACGTTTAGTGCGCCTCCTTTAAAACTATGCGCACATTTTGGGGCGCAAAAAATACAAGGCACTGAAAGAGTAACTCGTTACTGGTAAAAATTTATGAATACAGCACACGGTTTTCGCACCGTTATGACAGAAATGACCGTATGCACAAATACCATAGAGATAGATTGCGCTATTTATTTTACAATGTAATCTATATTCGAACAATCGTTGGCATTCCCTATCCCCAATGCATATGGAATTTCGGGAAAAAATATTTCCCGGTAGGAAATCCAGGATCCACGTATTCTTTGATGCACTGCTCATCTTGTATGGTACCAGAACCAGAGATCAGTAAGATGATCATGATTCTTCTTATCGTGTCCAAACACTGTGGGTTCTCAAATATGATCCAGCCAAGAGATGGGTACACCGTCTGGCTGCTTCATCACTGAATTCCGCAAGGTCCTTGTTTGTGCATGTTTTGCTCCAGCAGTGGGCTCAGACCAAGAGGTGTTCTCCATTGTCTGTGTGCTGTTCCACAACCACAGGTAGTAATCCTGCGCTTCCAGATAGCACCACTTCTGCAAGGAACCTTAGATCGGCATTTCTGGTTCTCAATCTACATAGAGGCCAATCGCCATTCCGCCCCTGAGGAGTCAGCTCCATGTGGGAGATGCTCACCAGGGTCAATACCGATAGTGTTACTTGGTTGATGGCATTTTTTTCACAAGCTGACTGCTTCTAACCTCCCTTAGAAACTGTTGCAAGAGGTTGGACTTTGCTTAAGAACTATCTGGATTTAAGACGGTTGGCAGCATGTATCTGTCCATACTAGGGTGCTTCACATTGATACTTGGCAGCTACGCCCTTGCATTCTCGCTAACCTACGGCGGATGTCTGGTTGAGCAAATTCCTGCTAGGATGTACAAGTTTTTCCGTTGGTGTTGGACAAAGGCATCCTGTGATAA
>JAMKCH010035547.1:0-41643 GCA_023653785.1 Ophioderma brevispina
TCTGTTTGCTTGCCACTCTTGCTTGCTTCTTGCTTGCATGCTTTCTTTATTTGGTTTTCTTCTTGCTTTTGCGTGCGTGCTTGCCTTGCTGCTTGCTCGCTCGCTTGATTGTTGATTGATTGAGTTAGGCTGAAATGTCGCCTGCTCGCACTCTCATAACCTCTGCAATCTAAACATGCTAAAGTCGTTATGGTCGAATGGGGAGTTATGAGGTATGATACAGGTTTATGCGCCGGTCCTTAGGTAATAAAGATCTATGTTTGGCATGTTTATGTGAGGCAGGGGTGAGCAAATGACAATCGTTGACGTCTTCTTATTCGTGTCCACACCCCACCATGATCCAATTTGATTATCCAGAGATGGGTCCACTGTCTGGATGTTTCACACACTGAAAGTCATGACGATTTCTAAATCAGAAAAGCGAAAAAAACCATCAAAATCATATTTTTTGCATGTCTGTCACAACATAGCTATTCGTATATTCTACAGGTTGCGTAGTCGACTTAAAGCATCTCAAGTCCAGAATCGGATAGTTTAACGTAAATTACACTTTCAGGGACCTTTTCATACACTCGTAAGTGAATGGAGGATTCCAGATCTTTGAACACTGGCTTTTTTCTTCTTTTTTTTTGGACATTTTTTGCAAGTTGTCAAACAATCCCTTTGGGATTCTTACGACTTATCCCCTCTTTTTAAGCCTCCGGCAAATTTCAAAAGTCTTTTGTGCTCTTTTAGTAAATCACTAAGTGTCTTTATTTCCGCCATTGCCTTTGATTGGCTCCAATAGTGGCAGGACCATTATGTTCCTTGTCGGTGGGTTCTTTTCCACAAACCACATTTTATTGTCCTGAATCTGCTTCCAGGTTTCCCCACTCTCTGCCACGGAAACTTAGATCTGCGGCCTGTTCTGGTTCTCAGATCTGTTGATACACTCCGCCATTCATCAGCCCATGAGGAGTCATCTCCAGGTGGTAGATGCTCACCAGGTTCATACCAAGTAGATGCTACTTTGTTTAATGTAATTCTTTCTTTCCACAATTAGGTGACTCTGTTTAACGATACCTGAACACAACATAAAATTAACAAGACTTCCATTGTTTCAATGGGAATTCTTGACAAAAGGATTTTCGATCGACTTTTTGCTATTTTCCAATTGGTTTTTCCCACCGACCTTGAGAATCTTTGTGGGAGAGAGCGGGCCCACTGGTTAGGGTATTCTCCGTTTGGTGTTATGAGGTCGTCGTGTTTCGAGTCCCGGTGGTGTCACTTTGGGATTTCATTCGGGGTACTAAATTCCGATTTTTGGGAAAAAAATTTTGTATAAGAACTATTAAACTGAATTCCTGCTCTCCCCGTGTTCATTTTGACTCAATTCGGACAAACGAAAACCCCCAACATATGAAAGAAAAAATACCCCTTCCCGGATGGTCGTTAAGCCGTCGGTCCTATTTACATTGTAGAATCATGTCCTGTATATGTAATCGTCCTGGATCCCTGGGCAGCATTGGAAAGCAGTTTAAACCGGAATGATCAACCCCTGCTCTAATAGATCAAAACCAAACAGACACTGTAAATTTTAAGCCGCATTTTTGTATCATTAGGATTTTTCAGCAAGATACCTTGGTTACCATGGTTACCTTGTACATTAATATTGTCAAATGTTGTTTGGCATTTTTCAAACAAGTTATATTTCACCACAAGTCATTTACTAATGATTCTATACCGCACGGCTGACATATTTACAATGCATTGTTCATGTTCTTATAAGTAATGATCTTTTGAAGTATGAACCAAGGACCACCAATAAGCCAATATTTGACAATACTATGTGTTATTCATTAAATGTGACCACTAAATCGGGAAGTGTATGCCTGAAGAAAACTGACATAAATTTCAGCTAGACAACAGGTACTCAAAATGTGTTTCAAAAATATTTGTTTCATAACACAGTGTGGACAAGATTTACAAAAATATTACAGCACCTATATACAAGTCTTTTCAACAAGAGATATTTAATATGTTTAAACGTATTGAGGCAAACAAACTGCGCGAGTATTGTGCGTGTCTGTGTGTGTGTTGTGTGTTGATGTAAATCGCTCCGACTTTAAGATCTCCTGCACTTATTTATTAAAGTACTGGGTTTTGTATAGCATTCTACAGAAACGCCCAAATACATATCAGACATGATTCACTACAATCTTGTCAACAATCAAAGAACTACTATACGTTAACTTGACTTCTTGTCTTCTCCCTTTTTGTGTAACCACGGACCACTTGCTGAGATCATTTCTTGCCTATCCTCTGGATCAGCTTCCTGAACGCATCAAGAACCTGTTGAATGTATTTATTTGTTATTTGTGCCCTTTGTTTCTCTGTTTCTTTGTATTTTTGTTGCACTATTTGTTTCAGAACTTAGTAAAAGTTTTGTTTGGTTTAAGAGGCGGCATAGACACTATAGAAATGTCATTGATTGATCCTATCCGACACAGAGCGTTTTTAATCGTCACATTGTTTGCAAACGATTCCAAATCCCTAATGTAAAGCACCTAACTAGTATGTATCATCACAACCCTGGCAAAAAATATATATTTTCGTCAGATTAGTAATCTCTGCCTTCTTTAGCCTGGCCAAAAAAAAAAACAAGCAGCAAAATCAGACACACGTAGGTCACATTTCTCTATACTGATTCTCCTGAAAGAGCCGTGCTGACACAGCGCACCCCCTTTTTTAACCAAGAATTCCACGTTCACGTACTTTACCACATGGTGTGCCAATAAACGTGTCGCGTATAGTCGTTGAACGCATGATTTCTAACAGCTTTCAACAACCGTCCTCTAAGTATCCAACCCTATCCTTTCTACAGTTTGATCACTGACACCATTGATTAATTTATACAAAAAAAAGACAACATTTGGCCTATTTATAGTCACATGACACAAGTGGGACCCCTTATCCATAAGCATGAATAAAAACCCTCTTTCTATTCAATTACTTGAAGTCCCTCGGGATTTCACGTTCAGATCGGTGGATCGTATAGTGACTCGGGACTTCTTCTGGTCATGCCCAGTTCAGGTGGTTGTATAGTTTTGTCATGTATCAAAGATGTAAACGTGTTTGTTTATATTGTTTGTTCTTTATGATAAACTCTTGGCGCGGTATTTTAATATTGCACTCTGCTATTTGCACAATAGAAGATCTGGCGATATTGTTAGATACAACAGAATCATTACCGCTTATCTTCAAGTTTGAACCTGATGTACATTGCTAAATAATCGGAATAATCACTCTTACTATCTTAGCATAACTTTTATATACAATTTAAAGGTGCACCAAAAAGATTTCAAATAACAGGTGTCACGAAAAATGTGAAGATTCTGATTTTGCACTTTGTGTAAAGCTCTTCTATCAAAAATATCCCTTTCTCTGAAAGTATTAGCTAAACTGTTTCTGTCTTTGGCACAACAAACTTTGAAAATTCTAATTTCTATAGCACAGCAAATAGGAAGTTTAGTCTATGTTTTTCTATACGTTTAAATATATACAATCACCTTCTTTTCATTTTAAAAGTTATTTCTGTAACCAAAATAAGAGGTAGGGAATCTACTGTGTCTAATCTATAGAATCATGCCCATATCAACAGAAGTATGGATGACTTGAAATCTCTCGTTGCACCTTGTAATACCAAGATTGTTTAATCATAACCTTAAATAAATATGACATAATGATAATTCTGGTTAAAATACTCGGTATGTACGACCACATTCCATGCGGTTAAGAGAGATTATATTAGACGCATTGTTAGCAAAAGCTTCCTTCGAAATTTACCAACACATTTTTGCAAATGTAATTTGAAGTGGCGTTGGGCCTCGTCTGTTTGTTTTGGCAATTCATTACTGCGATAGCATTACGGAATTAATCTAAAGCAGTATTTCGCGGTAATGAAGCGATCCACTTACTAAAATCACTGCTGATGCACAACGGGAAAATCAGGAGTGGATGTTTGTTAGCAATCAGTCTATTGGGGGACAATTGCATTAGGAAAATTTTGTCGTTCACGGTTGTGTTTAAGCTCAAATTCTTCAACGTTGTCATTTGTGAATTAAAAGTCAATAGAATGTTACTGCTTCTGACTGTTATATAGAGATCAGATTAAAGGTAGCTTCTCTGTTTGTTGATGTAGTCTAGCATCTGGTGTTTTTACATTAAATTGATGTGCTGTTGATGGGACTAGCGGTCGAAATTTGTACGATCTTTGTCATTGAAAGGGGTAGTAGAATATTTTCTTCGTCCTTTCTTTTTTTGCACATTTAGCATTTATCATGATGCGCCCAATATTTACGGTACCGCCGGGGAATGAGGGAATTCATTTTTTTCAGAAAAAAAAGAACACAAACAGACCTTTAGACAAGCTACCATTTTAAAAATAGGAGTCAAATTTGCCCCCCCCCCCCCCCATGTACGTCACTAACCGCAACTACATTTCATCAAGTTTTGACTACTTTGAATTCATTGTGTACTATTTTTGGTAGTCATATATAACCTAGCATTCATAAATTACTTACAAATTGTACAAATAACTAGTAGTAGTCAAAAATTGACAACAAGGTGGTTGGTGTATAGTTGACCGTTGATCAGGTCATATTTGAGACTTACCTATTTTTAAGTAGCCTAATTAGGATAACATTTACCGCATCAAAATCAAACCTTTTGTAGTAGAAGCAGGGCACCCCCCCGGTATTTCACACACAGAAAGTGCAGTATTGGAGTCAAATTTAAGAGTAAAATTCTTTCCGTTCCGTGATCAGGCACATATCTGTATCATACCTGAGTGAATGTAACTAGACGACGAAAGCTCGATACCAACTACTCCCTAAAGCACTGCTCTCACCACAATTACCAATAGTTTCACTGCATGAAATCGCTGGTGCACGCTGTCATTGGTTGAGGAATAGTGTTTTAATTCGGGGAATAAAATCCAACCTATCCACTCTAAACGATTACCTGAAGACTATAAGTCATGATATTTTAGAGTAATTAGTCCTACTTTTACCCAGACTTATGAGGTCTTGTATTACACTCTTTCAGTTTCTGGGTCCAGTAATTTCTGGTTGTAAAAACCAGTGATTATATTTGCAAACCTAGGATACGTTTAAATTTTGGATATAGTTGGCTATAAACGACTTGCATTTGCGTTTCAATATTTTTGACATATAACGTACCGGGTTCTTATATCTGATAATGAGTAGGATGTTTTCATATAATGTTTTTCTTCCCTAAAGGCGAAGCATGTCAACGCAAACTCGGATCAAATTGGTTAATATCGGCACAGCCGTTTGGAAAGTACTCCAAAAATGTGGGCATAAATGACCCATATGCCATTGTGTGTTAATTAATTAATTATGTGGGACAACATTTTGAACATTTAGAGACGTTTTTTGTTCAAGGCATCAAAAAAAGACGTTTCCGGAGGGTGAAAAACATTTCCTGGGCCTAACATTTCACTGACTTGAGCCTGACAAATATGAACTTTCTTCTCAATCTCATTGTCCTTGATCTCACTTTGAATAGAGCAAAGTATGGGGTGGGCGAGTTGTAAATCGAGTCACCCACTTTTAAGTTTATTTATTTGTAATTTATATTTGTTTAAACGTGGGGTGCGTTTTGGTTTTGTTTCATTGTTTGATCGTTTTTTATGTTTGGTGGCAGATTAAATTTTCGCAGTTTGAGTGGCCCTTTAATTCCTTGTTACTTTCATCTTCCCTTTCTTTTGTTTTGATATGTTGAATTTTCACTTTCAAACGATAAACTTATACATGGGGGGTGGGGTGTGCCCAGCAAATAGTGTAGTTCTATCGCGAAATCAGTTATACCGCCATCAGCGTTCACCTCAGAAACCATGACAAAGCTTTCGCGGAACTGAACTTTTGTCAAGATTCCTATTGACCACTCGGCGGGCTGTACAGTAATAAGGGATGGATTAATTTTTCAAACAGTTTGGGTGTAAATTGCGTCCTCGACTTCTTACGCGTGTTCAAATTATTAGGCCGGGTTGGTGAATAAAATAAATTTTTCCTGATTTTCCATTAGACAGGATTATTTTACAACAACCATTTAGGGTAACAATGATGAGAAAATGATACGATATCCCCAGATATTCAACTTTAGGAGTTGGGCGCTTTTTTCCAAATGTGCCCAACATGCTAAAACACCCCCCCCCACCTCTGCTGGCGCCAATTGCTTGCTGATCCCCCCCCCCCCCCATGCTAAACTTTTACTCATGAATAGATTGGTATGGCGAGTACATTAAAAAGATTCTGTATACTATAGAAGTATATGGTTGGCCTAATGTCCAATTAATCCAAAATCTTGGATTTTCACCAATATCTTGAATTAGCGTCGAAATCCAAGATTTTTAATTGATAATCCAGATTATCAAGAATAACTTGGCCTTTCAATTGCATAATCCAAGATTTTCGGCGATAATCCAAGTTTTTGATGTTGATATCCAAGTTTTTTGGAATTATTGTCATTTGGCGTCGAAAATCGTTGATTTTCAATCGAGAACTCGCAAGTTTTCAACGTGATTTTGATACTCTTGGATGTCTCATTCAATGAACTGGATATATCAACTTTGATAAACCAAGATTTTCGATTTATTTGGACACTATACCTTGAAAATCTTGAATTTATTTTGATCATAATCCAAGTTTTTCACTCACTTTTGATAATCTTTGATTATCAATTTGAAATCCAAGTTTTCAAATTTTTGTGCTCTAGCGTCGAAATCCAAGATTTTCGGTCGATAATCCCCGTTTTATCAAATTGATTTTTTATCAACTTGATTTTGATAACTCTTGGACTAGCAAATCGACAACCTTGGATTTTCACTTTGATAATGCAAGATTTTCGACTTATTGTTACCTCGAACACTTGGATTATCAACTTGAAAAACTTGGTTTTCAAGTTAATGGGCATCTGGCGTCGAATTGGATTTTCGGTCGATAACCCAAGTTTATCACTTTGATTTCAATAACTGGCTTAGCAAGTCGAAAAACTTGGTTTTCACTTTTTGATAAGCCAAGATTTTCGATTTATTGTACATTTAGCGTCGAAAATTCCAGATTTTCGGTTCGATAATCAAGTTATCAACTTGATGTCCATAACTTTACTATCAATCGAAAACATGATTTTCACTGTTGATAAGCCAGGTTTTTCGACTTATTGGTACAAGAGAAGCCGAACTCGTTGGGGGATTTTTTTATTGTACTGAAAAGGATAATCCAAGATTTTCATAATTCAAATGGTCCAATAATTAGCAAAACTTGAATTTTCGCTCGATAATTCTTGGATTATCACGTATAATCCAGTGGTTTTTCATTCACATATCGAACATCTGGATATCAATTGAAAGTCCAAGTTATTCTTGATAATCTGGAGTATCAATTGAAAATCTTGGATTTCGACCGGATATCCTGATTTTGTCGAAAATCCAAGATTTTCGCTTAATTGGACATTATGCCACCATAGAAGTACGATATTTCTATGGACTTTGTGGCAAAAATCGAGAAACTGAGAATTAGAATGTACTTACATTTTGTTCTTTGAGATATGGACGTTTTTTGAAAGTTCACAAAAAACTAAACTAATAAACGAAATTTTAATGGCGTGGGACCTTAACTATTTCCATTGGAAAACCTAAACGTATCATTTCTAAATAGCAAGTAATTTCACAAAGTATAATCTCAAAAACTAGACTGTACCCCGTCCTCGGCTCTGTCCTCTGGTTTAGAGCGCACTTGGTTTAAAAGATATGCTAAACTAAAAACTTGGAGGACTTTTTCAGCTTACTACCCTACCCCCCAGCTGGAAAGTCCTGCCAACCAACTTCTCCACAGAACGCGAATTAAACAGGGCTCCTGGAATTAACGCTAGGTAGGGAGTAGCCATTGAAGAGTCTAGTGTAATTCAGTCGCTTAGCGTTTTCTCACGTGGACCCAAGGGAGGGTCTATCAAACAAAAACCCAAATTCCATTTAGAACCTTGTAATTCCTTGAAATGTTGCCTACGCTCCAAATTTCAAATCAACTTTTTTAGAGACCCAGCCTTTTTGACGTGACGGTCAAAAAACCTTGTTCCGCAACGCCATTCACGCCCTCCCATGTTGTTACTTGTCCAGTCTGTCCGTTTCCTTTGAGATTATCTTATACTTCACGAGTACCTAATGAAACTGGAATTTCTTATGAAGAAAATACTCAAAATACCAGATATAGCTTATTTTGTTTAGTGCATGTTCTAATTATTTTTAATTTGTTGAGATTAAATTGAAATCTCAAAAACTCACACTAGCACAAACATGCTAAGAAATAACAGTTTCTAACACGATTTTGCTCATGCACCAACGTTTCTAACAGTTTGAAATGTCTTTTTAATATCTAAACATCTATATCTAAAATGTATAAAATCATAAACATGTTTAGGGATTTGACATAGGTGTTTATACAAACATTGATCCAAGTGTTTAAGAATAAACATGTCTATCTCTACACACTAATTTCCATCACGTTCTAAACTGTTTTTGGGCCGTGCACGCAGTTGAGTATAAGGTGAAGGTATTGAACTTAAACCTGCACTTAGAAAAAGTTCAACCAGTCAGGTTAACCAGCCAGCACAACATATATACAATGATTGACAAAATGACTATCAAGTGAACCTTATACTCTAAACTTTTGACCCATATCAGTCAGTAGTTTTGGCTTCCCGAATTTTGATTGTAGTCAATACATCATACCAACCTTAATGCCAAACGTTGTGGTCTTGCAGTCCGGGTTCCAACGTCATCAGGTCATGAATTTTGAATGTCTTTTTTTTTCAAAACACTTTTTTATCCAATTAAGCAAATTCTTGAAATGTTTAAAACAATACCGCAATTTAGTATTTGTTTTATGTTTAGACACGTATATGTTTACGAATGTGATTTTCAATGTTTAGGGACTAAACACTGGTGCGGTAAGCAGTATAGAATGACTACAAATGAAGTCTGAAGTTGTTTGTACATATATGCCCTATACATAATCATATTACAACTTTTATTCAACTTCAATTTTGAATAACACATAGGCCTACTTGATCTGCGGGACGTACTGAAATTGTACAGGATTTCTCTTGCATGGTATCTAGTTGTTTTACTATCCACTGACATTCCCCAACCCAATCTCGGTTTTACTCAACTCTTTGTGGCATTTTCGAGTTAAATTTTGTAATCCAGCTCTCATTTTTGTTTATGACTCCTAAATATCTTGCAAAAATTTTATTTTTGACGGGGCCGTTTTGATTTTATGATATTATGCGAAACATTTGCATTAAGCGGTACCCTATGAGCTCCTGTGTTGTAATTTTTTTTGAAAAACGAATTTACACGTAGATTAGTATGGCCACATTACTTAGACTTTTTAGGTAAGTCGGGACGAGGCTGTAGAATAAATGTGTCTCCCCTTTCATAACAGTCTTTTCCCTCCGTTGAACAGGAATAAGGTTGTAATTTGACCGAACCATTTTTGAAATGTTTGACTGCAAACTCTCAATCTAAAGTCACTGATCACTGATCCGAAGGCTTTTGACCTTGGACCATTGAGAGAATATCAGAAGATGACTGAATGACAGCTTATTTTTCCTACATCTTTGCTTTATAGCTTTTGATTTTTGGCATACTTGTGGGCAAATAATATAGTATCTTACCCTGGAGATAGCCCAGCGCACCCAAAACACGTATATGTCAATTGACGGATTCGAACCAGCGACCTCCGTATCGGGCTCCTCCAACCGCGAGCCATCATCCCGGGCTGACAGAGGAGCGACATTATATCATCCATAGGGATTCACGCCATAATAATTGAGAAACAGGTAGATCCATTGGGACGTGGAACCAAATAACCAACTGTAATACCAAAATTCTGTAGTACCCATCTGGGGGCTAAGGTAAAACACAAGTGTAATTCAATAATAGAATTATTCCGATCACATAACTGTCTGTTCCCCTTCCCGCACATAAACTGTCAGATTTTCTTAAAATATATAAAATGTCACCTCAATTTCTTTTTTCCCATTCAGATACCCAATGGATATTGATAGACTTCAGCTAACCATGAGCTCAGCTATTACAATGGGCCGGTATGTAGGGCCATTGTTTATAGCCAGGTGTTACCTCCTCCACGATTCGGGTTGAGGTGACAATACTGCCCTCTCCTCCACTAACTACCGGCAGTGTCATTAATATCTATTGTCGTTGACCTAAAATTTTCTTCTGAAAACGCGGTAATTGAATAGAAATGGAGTAGCCCAATAAGTTAATTAACGATTTTGGTTCTGCAAAGTTGTTAGGTCAAGAGCTTTGCCCAGCAACATTCTCTCATTATGTTTGTTCATGTTTCTTCCTTTCTAATAAATGATGAACATATGCCAAAGTTAATTGAACACTCATTAGAAGCTCAATAATTATTTATCTGTGATGAGGTTAAGTATTTTGTCCTGAAAAGTACTCAGTCCTAATTTGGAGAGCGTAACAGCTGACATCTCTTCCGCTGCGTCGACATATAAACATGGTCGTTCAACCTCCCCAGACTAAAGGAATTTGAAGTGTTTTTTAAAAAAAATAATGAATTGGGGGGGGGGTGATTGAATATCTTTACTCCATAGTGTTTTGCTGAATTCTATTGTTATCCACTAGTTTCACTATATTGGGGAAATGAATTGAAGTGACATTTTATAATTCTTTTTCAAGAAAATGTGCCAGTTTTTATTTGTGGGACCAGACGATATATGATTTTAATAATAATTATGATTTACACTTGGTTTCCCCTACCCACCCATGGATACTGACAAACAAACAGCAATAGAAGGACTTCCATCGACTAAAGGTAAGGTCAGCCTCCCACTGCTGCAAATGAGTGGGGTTTTTGGTGACGCCTCGCCTAAGTATACCCTAAAAAATGAGAGAAATTGCGAGACCTGGGTTGCAATCATGTGCTATCAATATTAAGTTAAAACTTAGGAATATCAAAAAAAGGGTGTCATGGATATGTGTTATTTTTTATCCGACAAACCAATTTTAACCGATGTCTATGGAACCCTGAACTGAAAAAGTGCACTTTTTGCCCTCCAGGGGTCCGTTGCATGATATTCTTCACGGTCCAGTAGCTCGAACATTTTGGGATACTACCCTAATTTCTTATTGATTGGTAGGAGATATGATGACCTTCAAGCAGATATAAGCTTTAAGGTCCTGAAAAGATAGTTCCATTGAGGAGAAAATACGTTTTCATCTCGGCCATTTTGTACAGAACGAATGGGACCAGCATCTAGTGTGGGAACCATAGGTATTAGGTCCGAAAGGTTTACATCGCTTTCCTATTGGATAGCATCACAGAACGGTACTATTTACATATACAATTATATTTTGTTTGAAATGAATATTTATTAATCTATTCTTGTTCCCGGGAGAACTTAGTCGTTAAATTAAGATTAATAAATATTCATCCCTTGATGAGATTAATAATATTCATCCTTGTCTATCCCTGAGAAACTCGTAGTTAAATTTCAAGTATGTTGTTTACTGAGCGATTATCAAAATTACTTGTATAAGTAAGAGTGTGTCTAAAACTTGACAAAAGGTATACCTATCAGGGTACGGGGTGTGGGGATGTGAGCTATCAAGCGGTTGGCTGTGGGTATTGTCGGTCCAGGGCGCGGGTGCTGTGTTGAAAGGTTAACACCCAGGTGTTTGTTTGCAGCGTAAAGGGGTCTGGACCGATTAAATAAAAATTGATAACCCCGTGATAAGCAGGTGGATTTTGGTAGATTCTTGTGAGGGAAAGAACATCCATAATGGAAAATCGGACCATGATCGGTCACTGCCACCTTTTTTGAAAAAACCTTTCTAGAACATGTCTCAGTGATAGCTGCAGAAGATGTTTCAGTATATGTTCTGCAGTTGTGGGTTAGAAAATGTAACCATCTTTTAGGTTCAGGAACCTGTACGATGTTTGTTGAGATTTACTTAAGGATATCATAAAGAGACCATATCAACAAAGCTAGTTGTCTTGCACTGATGTTAAGGCTGATTCAGAAATTCCCCGAGGAGGGCGCCTTCAAACATATCGTGCTTTTTTTTGGAAGGGGGGCTAATCCTGAGAATGTCTTGTCCACATATTCATCCCTGTGTAAAATACTAGCTCACATCGAGTCCTTCATATCGAAAATCCAACTTAGTTAAAAAACTCCGGTCCGTGTAAGACAATGTCTGTTGGAGACAGATTTAAGACCTCCTGATTTTGTGCACTATATTTTAGACATGCCTTTTCTGCAAAACAAGTCTGTTTTGTCAATTTGTCTGCAAGACATGTCTTTATTAAAGACGGTCTTGGTCTGTCCAAGCGAGACACATGATTTTGCTTTAAGGTGTTCTACTGATGAAGACAGTGTCCATATTTGCAAGACCATAACGTACTTGTGACAATACACTATTTTGGAGTAAATCGTGTATTCACTTCAAGAAAAGTTGGAATATAACGCTTTTACAGCTAGAGAGTATGTTTGTTTGTTAAACGTCCGCTGAAATAAGAATTACTTGCACTTTTCTGCGTCTATCATTAGTCAGAACACGCTCCGGGGCAATTCTCCGAGGAACGGGACAGAGGGTACCAGACGACGTCACTGTACTTTGTGTGGCTGTACTTTTAGAACATAAGCACTCATTCGTCTTTTTTCAATTATAAATAATTACTAGGATCGAACATAAGTGGCAATGGTAGTTTGTAAACCAGTGGATTTAAGTCATTAGTTATTACCTGAGTGTAATGTGAAATACATGGATATGTTTGGTTTTCTGTCTATACTTTTGGTTTGTTTTGCATCTTAACAGGTTGCAGAGTAACCGAACAGATTCCCATTAGAAATTCGTATGTCGTCGATCAAGTTGAAGTATTCTTGAAAACATTAACCGTAGAGATTTACCTGGTTTTATCTGTTACAGTGTTTAACGTTTTGACCGTTCCCTGGCTGCCCAAAGTTCAGCATTGCCTTGAAAATAGCCTTGGGATATACAGAGACAATTTTGTTTGAGTAGACGGCTAAGAAAGTAACCATTTTGTTTTCAAAAAGTTAGTTTGGTAGAATGATCTTTGTTTGTTTTTGTTTGTTTGTTTTGTTTTGTGTTGTCTTTGGGGTTGGTTTGGATTTATATTATGTTTTTTCAGTTTGGTTTGTTTGTTTGTTTTTTAATTCTAAAATATAGTTATTTGGTCCGCTCTTTTAAGGAATAACAAATACCCATATAATATTTTAAACCTCATTTTTTTGCAAGAAATCACCAATATAAACAACAGAAATAATTGTTCAATAGTTTATATATAAATTATTTAAATTAGGAATCCAATTTGATGCCAATAGTGGTCAGTTTAAACTGAAACTAAAACTTAAATTTCTAAGTTTCAGAGAAGTTCCACTCTCTATGTATTGACTGCTTAGAAATTTTTGATTTCTCCCAGAATAATTATAGAATTTGAAAAATCGTAAGGAATTCGGCGCTTAATATCAATTTTATCAATATTTGCATTTTTTGCTTTTTTTAAGTTTTTTATTTATTTTCATCACAATTTAAAACAATCAATACTGAGAATAATTTTATGGAACGGTTGTTCAAAATCCAAAACGTTTGATGTCCCATCAACATTTATCGTGTTTCAATCCATGAACATTTAAATTCCGAGAGCCAAAAAATGATCAGTTAAATTATACATTTTGCTAAGGCTATTTGAATAATAATGCAAATAGATTTGTGCATAACCATTTATAAGTACACAAATAGTCCCCAAACTGAAAATTCAGTTTTTTAACAAATGTCTGATTTGAACGGGTATAGGGCAGCTGGAGACAGAGCCATCAGGAACTTGGTACCCTGGCCTAATCTTATCTTCAACTCCAGGCGAAGCCATTCCCTGTGGAAGAATCGGAAATAATTAAAAGGTGCAGGAATAACTTAAAAAAAAAAAAAAAAATCACACATTCACATTCACATCACATTCACCATGCCCTTGCAGTGGGAATTTTTGCTTGCGATTTTGTTTTTATTATTCATTTATTTATTACCGGGAACTTTGCCCCTCATGGGACTATCTGCAGGTGGTACGCTCATTGCAACACACTCTTGTTAATATACCTCTTAAATTAATCTACTGATTACATTAACACTTACGTGGACCATGGGTGGGGGGGGTTCTAGGGACCCGCAAATTACATTTTGCGAGTTTTATGACGAACGATATACTTTTTTCCGACTCCTATTTTTGGTATTGGTTTTAACTTTTGATACGCATCTTTCATGAACAAAATTAAATCTATCACCCCGGTAATTAGGATCTTGGTTGGGTCCCTAGGAACCCCCCCCCCTCTTGTCCACCAACTGGAGTGCAGTACAAAATATAATTAATTAAAACAGTACTTAGAAGATTTTTCATGTTTAAGTATTTACCTATTCATGTAATTAAACACTAAATAATCATATAATAATATCAGGTTAACCCTTTATATCTGATAGCGATCACTTTGAGTTCCATATCTTCATCAACGCCATCCACTGTCAAACCAATGGGCAAGTTCCTGCAGACCAAGTCCCCTACCAAATATCCTCCAACAATAGACTATTAAAAAATGACATCATTTTGTTATTAGAGTAGATTGGACCTTTTTAGAACACATATTAACACCTTTTTTTCATTTCACATACATTTTTTGTGGAAATAGGGTCGTGTAATTTGTTGTCCATTTTTTTTGCCGAATTTGAAATAATGTTTTGCCCCTAACTTTTGAATGTTTTCTTCTTTTTGGATCTAATTATTGCTAATTGTTATTGTCTTAGACCCGCATGTGTGGTATAAAATTTCGTAAAAAAATTCCTTCGGAAAGTGGTTTTCCACAGGGGGGTCCCCATGGACAGCCCCCCCCCCCCCCTTGTCCACTACGGAAGTGGAGACTCCTAGTCCACTTAAGTGTTAAGAATATAGCAGCAGCCCAAATCTTTTAGGTGTTGCGACAAAAACACATAAGATTTGGGCTGATCTCTTTGTATGCCCGCATGTAATTATGCGCTTATCATCTGCCACATGATTAGATTCATAAATTGAGTCACTTGATATTGGGCTTTGATAATAGTTTCTTTTCTTGTTTTCAGTCTTGCACTTTTTCCCTAATTTGACTCTTTTTAATCTAATTTTATGAGTTTGTACATGTACTTTCGAATTTCGAATTCAAGCATAACTTCTAAATGCTTAAACTGATCATATCAATTTATAATCTCAGTTTTATTTTGATTCAATGTAACATGTCCCCACGAATGTGAGCATATTTCAAATGTAATTAGTACTAATGTTTTACTCTAAAACATAGAATCGTGGGCCCATTGCTATTTGGTATTAAACACAAACATAATTTCGTAATTTAAGCTAAAACCAAAATCAAGAGCACCCACCCAACCAATTAGATTGATTTTAAATCTTTGAAAGTCCAGGGTGGGGGTGATCACATATATATGAAATGGAGAGGCTGTCGCTTCGAAACCCAGGGGCATTCGGTGACAGAGGACTAAAATAGGGGTCTTTGGGTGAGAGACAGCCAAACCGCCCCGAAATAAGGAAGTTTTGGGGTGACAAATGTGCAAAATCTTCCAAAAAATGGGTCTTTTTTAGAAAATTTTGCAAACATTTCCACCATGGGTCTCCGGATGAAACTTTTCAAAATTTTCCCCCCCCCCCCAAATAGCAGTCTTTGGGTGACGTTTTGTTAATTCAAAAAATGTGGGGTCTTTGGGTGACATTTTGAAAAGAACGGGTCTTTAATTGGGTGACAGCGAATTGCTGAAAATGTGGGGTCTTAACAGCCCTTACACATGCATCACCCTCCAGTGCCGCCCTCCCCCGGGTGCAGTCCTCATCATTTCCACCTTTGCCTCCTTTCTCCGGTCCCAATTCAATCTTACAGTTGTACTTTCTGCTAGGCCTAGGCCATCGTCAACCTTTTTTCTTATCTCCGCATGTGGAAGTCATCTATGTACAGATGCTGTCTCAAACACTTCCCAACTTATCATAGTTGCCCTAATATGAGCACAGGGAACTAAGCATTGTATGTATGAATAGATGAAGACTGCCGCAGAATAGAACCACTTTGGTAGAACGTTGGAATGCATCTTGCAATCCATGGTTGCAACTCACCTGCATTACTGACTCTGCACTGCGAGGTCAAAATGCCAATTTATTAGACTACAACTGGATGTGTTTTGGAAGCTGAATTAAAGGTAGCTGTATTGGCTTTGGCTCCAAATCTATTCAGCCGTGCGAATTGCTAATTGTATGCAGGTTAAATAGTGTGAATATTTGATGACGCTAACTTGTCCTTAATCACATTTTTAATTCTGTAGCCTCTTTATCTACAGTATCCTCTACATTTTTGTTACATGTATTCATGTAACTCATTCATTGACACAATGTGTGCACATCAATCTACTTCATAAGCGTTTAACCCACCGCTTCATGTGTGCTGCTATCATACAGAAGATAGCACCGTACACCCTCGAAACATTAAAGTGACATTTGCTACGAGTAAGAATCATAAAAGAAATCGTAAACTGGATAGCAGGTCAAGATAACGACCATTTAAAGTTAAACTCGTTTTTTTCAGGAGATAAACATAGTCTAACTTATAGATTGATTTGAAATTGGGTTTATATAAGAGTTTAAATTCGTAAAATAACCCACAAGTCAGTTTAAACTAGTCTTTGTTAAGGACTCGGGTTTTACTAAGTCTGTGGAGTGGTTCAAAACTTGACATAAGTTTTTTAAAACTTAAACCAGTCTGGTTCCTTTTGCTAAAAGTATGCCCGGAAGTTATTTCAAAGTTCAAGATCTGTAACCCAGATTCCTTAACCCACGTTAATTCACTTGAAGAAACCGACCTTCAATCCTGAAGTAATTTACACGCAATTCACAATCCGATAGCATTTGGACTGAATACTATACTCAATCCAAATTTCGAGGTTCAAAGTCCCCATATTCAAGTAATCCGAGGTCCAAAGAAAGTCCCCATACGTCAATTAATTTGTCCACTTCTGTCATGCACTATTTGAAAAATGCATTAATCCTATATCCTATTACCATGATATAACTTTTGTAAACGCACACACCAAGTGACAACAACCATAATACCAGAGACTACATGGTCACACGTCTGGAGTATTGACGCGTCAATTATTATGGCATTGTGTAGCGGTCTACAGTTTACAAAGAGGAAATACCATTGTAAAATTCTACAATCGTGTGAATAAACTAAGGCTTATCTTTATAAATTACACCAGTCAGTTATTCAATATTATCTGTCAGAAGTCGCAAGTTTGGAGGTTAAATTATCACCGTGATATATTGTGAGACCTCTCCATTTATATTATTATCTCTTGTCCTAATTGTTGTCATTTGTGACAACAAGTATATCAATACAAAATGGACCTAATACCCATACAGGGTGTCAAAAATGATATGTTCTTCAATATTCAAGCGCCATAACTTATCGCTCTCAGCAACGTTTCCTTCCCTGGCTTCATATCTGCATTCCGTGAACCAAATAGTCCCAATAGCCTAAATCTGACGCCAAAATTTACCAATTATCCAAACATCAGTTTGAGGGAAAATGGCAAATTTGGTTAAATTTGGCCCACATTTACATCTCTGTTACACGGCTTTCCGGAAATGTGTGTAGTTTGTGTCACAGACGCGAAGATAGTATCTGAAATGGTCTGGGTGGGAGAGATTAACATTATCAGACCGTCATAGAGAATGTGTGTAAATGACAGTAATCTCAATACTCCGGAAAACGAAGGGTTCTCTATGGAGAATTTTGCATCAGATGGTCCGTTACTAAGTTTTACTTTAAGTATGTACGGTAATTGGGTCTGAACCGATAGAACCTAGCGAGAAAATTGAACTTTTTGTCGGGTACTTCGGTACTGCAGACACGGAAAAGTTAACACGCAATCTCTCGGGCGAATCCCATTTTGTCCCACAATGCCTTTCGTATTATTCCAGTCTGAGAATTTTCAAACACTGGCGCACAACTTTTTTTTTCAATTTTAGAAACAGTAATTACGTAAACTTCGCGACGAGCCGTAATCTCTGGTTATAGCTATTCTTTTTGGTATAGAATAGGCCCTATGCATGGTATGGCACGCTCCACGTATCAAAATCATGGCGAGTTTTCATGCGCTGTTATCGAGTTTGACCACCCCTATCTGTCCGAGTTTCATCGCGCCTATCCAGTTTGAACTCTATGAGCCGAGTTTCATAAATCATGTCCAGATACTATTACTCATGTCCAAATAATTCATTGCCTAGGCCGATTTTTAAAAAAACTGGACCATGATTTTATTCAACATGTAAATTACAAATACAAAATACATGATTTTTTTCTCAACATGACAAACTCGACAGAATTTTTTTCTCAACATGAGAGCAACTCTCATGATTTTTTTCTCACATAGCAAACTCTACATGATTTGTTTTTACACATAGACCAAAAATCTTTCGAGTTTCCCTCATGTTGTAAAAAATCATGTTAAGATTTTGAAATCTGGACATGATTTATGATTCAAACTTACCATATAGAGAGCAAAACTCGATGTAGAGAGGGCAAAGTGGACATATAATAAACGCTGCACACATCCACATATGCGAGGAAAACTCGATACAAAACGCGTGAAACTCGACATACGCGAGGGAAAAACTTTCCATGATTTTTGATACGTGGAGCGTAAACTGGACATGATTTATGTCAACAAACCTCACCATATAGAAAGGCACAACTCGATGTATAAGGGGCAAACTGGACATATAGGCGCTGTAACTCGACATATAACGTGGCACACTCGACATATGGTGAGAAAAACTCGATACACAGCGCATGAAACGCTCGCAGGCGCGGGAAAACTCGCCATGATTGTGATACGTGGATCGTGCCATAATGCGGTTCCTTCTTCCCAGTCGGAGGCACTATCCACGGGCCCAACTTACAATTAAGGGTTCCCAATAGGGAGACAGTATCAATACAGAGACAGGCTTTCGTACTACAACTACACACCCTGGCCAAATATTGCAACATGCCAGAAACGAAATTCAATAATACATATTGATTTCAAATTATACCATGGATTTTTGAAGCACACACAACGTAAGAAACGCCAAAATTGTATTTTTTCCATACAGATGTTATTTCCCAGAATCCTAGAGGGTGAAAAACGTTTAACTTGGTTGTCACGTTTCCTTATTTTACTATGGAGGATTAAAGGCTGCGAAACGATAACTGACCATTGCACTCCAAGGATACATACACATGAATAAATAAACGCTTCAAAAGAGCCGCTAATTGGAATTGTACATGTTCGAAATGGTTAACTTACTTAATTTTTTTTACGGGGGCAAAAATGGAGTGGTTTGTGTGGACCGGAGGACATGAGATAATGTCATGGGAAGACAGTGTCTTAAAAAATTCCTGGAAATTTGGAGACACCCGAATGCAATGTGATGATAAACACGTGGTTTACATTACATCAGGGTCTAATTACGCCTTCACATTTATGACCAAACAGCCCGAATGTCAACGGTTGGAGGGGGCGGATTAAAAGGTATTTTTCATGTTATCACATACGGCTCCTTTCGTTGTCATGAATTTCTGAGTCCAACGGTGATGGACGTGGTCCAATCTTCTATTGACGTATCTCATGTCGGTCTATACAACCATTCTAATTTTCAACCCTAAACATTTAGAGTAAACCAGGGCCGTACGCAGGATTTTATTTTTTTGGGGGGGGGGGGGGGCGGGACTTCGAAAAAGCCTGGACCTTTTTTTTCGAAAAAGTGGACCTTTTTCGGCTAAAAGGTGGACCTAACCCCGCCTAAAAACGTCCTCTTTGGGACTTTTTTATTTTTTGCTTTTTTTAAGTTTTTTATTTTTTTCTCTAAATTTGTGGACCTTTGTTTATCACAAAATTCAGCAAAAGTGGAAAAAACTTTTGCCCCCTTTTGGTGGTTTTTCTGGGGGGGGGGGGTTTGTGGCGGGGAGGCGCGGGGTCACCCCCCCCCCCCTTCTCCTGCTTACGGGCCTGGAGTAGGGCGCCTGACAGAACGGCGGCGTACAGAATCATTTAGCGAGCGTTTTGCAAGCCATTTTGAGCGTTCATGGGGGTGCCTGTATTCTTCTGAGTGGTGTAGAGGGGAGTTATCGGCAAGTTTCAGTTAGCGAGATCATTTAGTCGCACCCCTGATTTGGGGAACATGAACATTACAATCAACTCAAACGTTGTCCCCACATTTGAGGGTTCTGGAATGGCATCTGTTTGAACGAGGATGGGCATAAGGCTTTGGCAATAAAGGTTGATGTAAGTTGTAGTAGAGAACTGCGTTTTAGCAGGATTAATAAATCAATGGTTTTGAACATAAATTGTTGTTGCTGCATGTTGCAATACTTTGGCCAGTGTGTGTATATACCCCAGTGATGGTATGACATAATTCCATTTATCTGTGTCTAAATGGCAAAATACAGATCTTAAAAATGGAGATTCCCCAAGGGGGTTGCCATTTACACCTACATCACCATTTAACCATATAAATCGCGTAATTGGATTTCTGAGGCTGAAAGGTTCACTATCTTTATCTATTACCTAGTACCCGGATTTTTCTTCCAAAACAACGATACATGGGGTTTTTGTCGGTTTTCTTTCTTCCCGGGAATGAGATTATAAGGGTATTTGTGGCATGTTAGGCGACATCAAACACTTACTGTTCCTTTAAGAGACGAATGTCATTTGGTGCGATCAACCGCTAACTCGGTCCATATACACGCACTCTGTAGAAAAAAAATTAACAATATGCAAATTAAAACCTTTTTGGGTCGCTTATTTAGCACCTATATCCCAGGTTCTCTATTTTAAAAAAGGGTCTATGAACCTCCTTTTTCTTGGGTTATTGCTCGCAATATATATAATAGTTGGGGGACTTTTTCCTGGCTTTTTTGTTTTGCCCTCGTGTTTGGTCTCTTCCCTGCTTCGCCTCGGTTCCTTTCCTTCTTACCCGTCCCCGCACCCGACCTATCTTTCCTGTGTACTTTCGTCATTTTTCACGATAGGAGCTGGAGATATCGTCCATACACCACGTAAGCATTCCTTCCTTCCTCCTACTCATTACTCCAATGCTACCGTAAATAACCTAATTTTTGACGGGTCCCAAAAAAACAAATTGTATACGACAATTATACACAAATCATTCAATAAAACTGATGTATAATAGGGATATCCCGAACGAAGCAAACTTGTAAACACTTGTTATAATAATCAGCAAACAACCAATTACAATGTGGATTTTAGAAAAGGTTAGAAGACCACAAACTTCTTCCTACTGCGTATCGTCTTATACACAAATATGTCAAGGTTTTTTTTTATGACATCCCAGTTCAGTGTCAGGGTTAGTTTCCGAGATAGCTGTCATCGCTATATGCCCTCAACCGATGACTTTGCTACGAGAATAATAATAATAAGACTAATTTGCACTTGATTTTTTTGAAGCTTTATTTGTCATATTTGATACAAATGAGAAGAAAAGAGCATTTTGAGTTTTGAACTTGCCCCTATCGGCCTAGAGGAAGAAGCTGGTTTTGATTTTCTGCAGAAAACACTAACACAGTCTTTTTATCAATAAAGACGGTGATTCGGCTTGTTCACTTCAGACTTGATTTATACTTGTTCAGAATTCTAGGCAAGAAAAAAATGAGGCATTTTCTGGAAATGTCCTCTTTAATGTCATCTTTAAAAACTAACTAAAACGGCCTAAAAGATGTTTAACAGTATAGTTCATCTTTTGAAGTGAGGCGAGGTGGATACGTAACAATACCCTCATTATAAATTTGAAATTATTTTTTTTTTGATTTTAACTTATATACATGCTGTATCAAAAAGTTATGTCATTTTATATAATATGACAATTTGATGCTTTAATAACCCTCATAGTTCAAATATTATCCCTATCTATCTCCCTTACTACTACTTACTACTCAATACAACGCTTGTTTTACCTATTATAATTATTTAAAAAAGTTTTTGTTTGTTGTTAAAGAAATACACATGTAGTATGGAAAGTGATTTCTTTTTATATACGAGCGTAATATGACGAATTTGATGCTTTTACCAGTTCAAAAAATATCGCTATCTACCTCACTACTTCAGAATAGAGACGCTTGTTTAACTAAAAGCGTTTTTTAAACACCTTTTTGGAATACGGGCTTAAATATTTGGTATAGATCTTTTACCACATCGTGTATGTTATAATTCTATAGGTATTCTATTTGTACCAATAAAAAGGTAGGCCCTCGACTACGGACCAGTGCATGGTATTCATTATTTTCAGTATTTTTTATTAAAGCTCACATAAGCAGCCCTGAGGCTGAATAAAATGAGAAATTTACAATATTAAATTGTTATGAAATTACATCTATGTCAAATATTAAAAATCCATACATATGCATACATGAAAATATAACTAATACCATATAAATAAAAACTATTGCACATGCAGAATTTTTCCAAGGAAAAGATCAACCCTAACCACAATAAAGGTATGGTCAAAATACCTTTTAATAACATAATATCATAAGAAAAACAAGGTTAAAAAATCAAAGGTTCAGCATGGCTTCAAGAACAGATCCTGGGCAGACAGAAAGATTCTTATTAAAATTGTTTCATTTAAGAAATCAACAAAAAAAAGGATTGAGGAATATTTTGGGGGGGGGGAAACGGGTAGGTACGTCTAAAAAGCTGTGGACAATTTTTAAGTTGCTGGGGCGGAAAGAACCTTACCCCTTACATTAGCGAGGTACCCCATTTTTCTAATATTTTGGAGAGCCCTTCGTCAAAACTCAAACATGGTCTGACCCCTGTCATAGAGATTTTCACGCCACATAACCTCCAGTGCAATCATTATAAGATGTAAAATTTCTGCCCAGGATTATCTGCATGCTCTTCTCTGCAGTTGCTCAAGGATTTTGGGGGACTGGCAGCAGTTGAGTGAGAACTTGCCAAACCATGTCAACAGTACTCTAAAAGTGGTCTTACATACCTTTATACACAATACCAGTTCCTGAGTATATGAAACCAAACTTTTTTTAACATGCGGCAGTATGTATAACCGCTGGTTAGTTTTTTTAGCTTTTGAGATGTTGAAGGATCCCAGTTTCCAGGTTGTTTTTGAATCCAAATACCAGAATTTTGGCGTCATTAACAAATTCAAGCGGAGTGTCATTAATTTTCCAAATTGCTTACGGGGTTGGTGTCCTTTTGCAAGACATAACGTACATTTTGACAAGACACTATTTGGAGTAATCAATGTAGTTGTAGTCACTTCAGAAAAGTTGGAATAACGCTTTTACAGCTATGAGAGTATGTTTGTGGAAACCGTCCGCTGAAATATAATGACTTGCACTTTTCTCGTGAATCATGAGTCAGAACATGCTAGGGGCAATTCTACCAGGAAAAAAGGGACAGAGGGTACCAGACGAGTACTAGTACTTTGTGGGCAGGACTTAGAACATAAGCCTCATTCGTCTTTTTACAAATTAAATAAAGTCTAGGATCGAACATAAGTGGCAAATGAGTGTTTTGTTAACAGTGGATTTAAGTCATTAGTTATTAGCCTGAGTGTATGTGAATACAGGGATATGTTTGGTTTTCTGTCTATACGTTTGGTTTGTTTTGAATCTTAACAGGTTGCAGAAGTACCGAAAAAGAATTCCCATAAATGAAATTCAGTATGTCGTCGAATTCAAGTTGAAGTATTTTAAAATTAACCTTTGATTTACTTTTGTATGCTGTACATGTTTTAGTTGTTTGGCCGGTCCCTGCCAAAGTTCAGCATGGCCTTTGAAATAGCCTTGGGATATTACGAGACATTTTGTTTGAAGTATACGGCTAGAAAAGTAACCATTTGTTTCAAAAGTTAGTTTGGTAGAATTAGTAGATGGATCTTTTTGTTTTGGTTTGTTTGTGGTGTTTTGTTTGATGCTTTGGTTTGGTTTGGATTTTTATTTTTTTTCAGTTTGGTTTGTTTGTTGTTTTTTAATTCTAAATATTTTTTTTTTTTTTTTAATTCCATTAATATAAAAAATACCCATATATATTTTAAACAGTCATTTTTGCAAGCACTTCAACAAATAAACAAAAGAAATAATTTTCAATAGTTATATATAAATTATTTAACTTAGGAATCCAATATTGATGCCAATAGTGGTCATTTTAAACTACATTTCTAGTTTTCAGAGAATTACAAATCTATGTATTGACTGCTTTAGAATTTTTGATGGCTAACCAGGAAAATTATAGAACGTTGAAATCGTATCAAGGAATTCGGACGCTTAATATCATATTTACAGATTGCGACCTTCCCCCATAACGAAAATTAAGTGAATTTCAACAAATTAAAACAATCAATACCTGAGAAGTAGTATTTAGGAAACGGTGTGCAAAATCCAAAACGGTTTGATGTACCATATCATTTTATCGTGTTCAATCAATGAAAATTTAAATTCCGAGAAGCCAAAAATGATAAGTTTTAAAATTAATCCATTTTCTAAGGGCTATTTGAATAATTAATGGCAAATATGGAATTTGTCCATACCAGTTATAAGTACACAATATGTACTAAAACGCTCACTGACTGTTTGCAAAGCAATCAGTAAGGGAGACAGGCGTCAACTTGTCATCCCTAGGAGGGTGGGTCTTCGGTATTGGTACCACTACAGCTCTTTTCCACTGGTTGGAACCACACCCTCAGAAAAAGCGCTGTTGAGCAAGTCAGTAAGAGGTGTACTTAATTCATATGAAAATTTCTTTTAACTAGTCTATTGAGTCCCATCAGACACAGCTTTAGTTTAGATTGTTTTAAATTTTTTGAACTTCAGCATAAACACAATCCATTTTTTGTTAAAGTAGGAGGTGGCACATGACATGAAGATAGTGTTCACGAGTAATATCTAGAGGCTTCAAATGATTTGAGACAGACACAAATCTGTCATTGATGGAATTATATTTGCATACACTTCATTCATCATCTTTAAAAACCATGGATGGGTATGTTGACCTTCAGATTTACCTACTATTAGTCATAACCGTCCACACTTGTTATGCCTTTTGTGAGGGTAAGTCTTTTGCAAATGACGCACTCGATTTGCATATAACAATAATCCAGATTTTGCAATTGTATATTTGCGCTGAACACGATTACGTAGCTGACGCCATTCGCCAGATTTAGCAGTAAAGGCTTTTTGACGTTGGGTAATAAGCTGCTTTATTTTTACATTTACCATGGTTTGTCATGTGGTATGTATTTTGGATAGTCTTCATTGGAAAGATTGCTCAATTGCAGGGTCCTAATACTAATAAAGTGCATCACCTTTTGCTGGTGGCAACATGGGGAGGCGAACATGCCAAAATCTCACACGAAGTAAATTGGGGTATGTGCCACGGAATGTGATATTGTTACCTTAATGATTTTTGACCACGATAAATTAAATAGCGACTTTTAACGTATTCTGTTTGAAAAGAAAAAAATATCTCATTATTGAAGAATGCAAAGAACAACGAAAATAATGATAGTTGCTCATGCATTGTTTTGTTGCCAGAGGAAAGTTTTGTTGCTGAAGCTTATAGTTCCTTCTTCTTCTAAAAATATCAAGTGCAAATTTGTATCCCCAAAAGATTTCCCTTGCTGCTCCTTTAAATATAGTGCCTCTTTCGTGTTTTTCCAAATTTGACTAGCGCCCACTGGTGCTCTTATAATCAATTACAATCGTCCATGATTCAGCCCAGGTTTGGTGTATAGGTCGAGTCCCGATAAACTGTCCATCTTGGCGGTTTTGAAGTGACATTTGGCGTTTGTCGTGATGTCAGTTACTACTTGTGGTCTACAACATTAGAATTGAGTGATGTGCCATTTAAACTGTCAGTTAAGCAGTCATCAAGATGACCATGACCGATGGCGTCTCAAGTGTTGTTTGGACTTTCTTAGACGGGTGCTTTTTTACCACCTTTAGTTCTCAGTAGAATTTTTTTCCATCGCGTTTGAAACTATAACGAGGTCCTTGATTAGAAGCATAATTACGAATATTTATTTATTTTCTCCTGTCATAGAGTGGATTTCATCTCCGGTATATATGGACTTGATTTTGAGATATGCATCGCCTCTCACGACCAAATTAAAACAACCCCCCCATACAAACATATATTTTTCTAATGTTTCGAAGAAGGGCAATCACCAAAATACTTTAATTCCAAAAATGTTACTTGAATCCGACATAATGTTAATTAATGGCGCTTAAAGCATACTAGCACATTTTTTTCGCTATTTTGTGTTGGTAATACCCGGGCCCAGTAACTATACCTGCTAACGGTATAGCTCAATTCCGTATTTGCTTCACAATAAATGAATTTTGTAATTAATCGGTGATCCCCGATAATAAATTCCAACCACAACGGGCTCTGGAAACGCCAAATTTTCTGATCACAACGGATCAAATAAAGTTATTTTAGTGGCGATGGCTCATTTTACACAGGAAGGATATCAATTTGGGGTTCCAGTAGATATGCTTATTTTCCGGGGATCCCCGCTATAATTAACAGGAAATTCCTCCATCTTTGTGATACATACACATGTTGAGCTTTATCGTTCACAGGCATGGCTTACTATTCAATTCAATCAAAAATAAGTTTATTAGCATCTTCATTCAGTCATCCATTACATATTGATAAAATTCATAACAAGACCCTATAAAGAGATAAATGGTGGTTTTTTAAACTGAATTTAGTACGACATTAAATGAATGCAGGAGAGGTCATAATAATTCGGATGGACTTTGAGCATTGGCCCCACCTTTCACTAACAGAATTTTACATTTAATATTGACTTACTAGACAGACGGGAAAGATTAACAAGACACGACAAAACAAAAGCGGACAAGACAAGACCAACAAACAGGAAAAAACAAGACGAGGACCATTGTACCATTATTTTTAACAATATTAGGGCAAAAGAACATATTGGCTCATAGTGAGCCAAACAAGTAACTAGATGAATGCAAGGATGTGAAGGTATTGTAATTTAACGAGTGACAACTAGAAATTGAAAGGATGAAGGTTTTTATAACACTAACCTAATTTTGAATATTTATTAATCACTTCCATGTTAGGGTAAGTTACAAGCACTAGTGGTTTTTTGAGCTTGTATGATGCTGTCACCTAAGTGGCATTCCATATTTTAGGGGTGTATTTACTAGTATTTAATTATATTTGATGAGGGTTTAGTTGTGTGTATTTCAAATGCATTTTTAGTGTTGTATCTAGTATTGTCCACTGTGTTTTGAGAAATTTTTTGAAAATTAGTTTGGAAGGGTGTTTGAGATGTAGCTATATGAAAAACTGCGTTTGTATTTTGTTTTAAACTCAAAAATGTTGAGTGGTTTTTTAACTTGTGAAACATGTTGTTTTTTAGTGTGAGATGTTGTATTCGGTGTTATTGTAATGCGCAGGCTCGTTTTTTGAGTTTGAATATATGTCCAATTTCTCGATTTGGAGCAGTCCATGGACAATAGTTTTCATCCGTGTGTTATGTCATGTATTGCCCAAGCTATTTACTGTAAGATATGTAACGGCAGTATTAATGTGTTGTATAATGAAAAGAAAAATGTGTTTTGTAAGGGTGTTATGCGGAATGTTTCTTGTCTTCTCAGGCTAACCGAATGTTTGCTTTTCTTCTTCGAAATTTTGATTTTGTTAATTTTTGAAAGGGGAATATTTCCAGGAAAGATTTTGATCAATTATTACACCTATAAATTTGTATGATCTAACGGGGTGAATTGGAGGTTTTGTCAATCAATGATTTTTTGCGGTGTTATCGTGTTGTTTTTTTTTGTCTTTGTAAAGTGAATATATTAGTTTTGGATACATTAAGCGAAAGTTTGTTAGCTTTAACCAGTTTGATACATTAATTAGCTCTTTGTTAAATATGTTTGTGAGTGTGCTAAGGTTTTTGTGTGATAAAAATATATTGGTGTCATCGGCAAATAATACAAAGAGAAATTTTGGAGAGGAAGGGATGTCATTAACATATAGCCAAGAGCGGGACACATATGACACTTGAGGGACAAAACGCAGAAACTTTGGATAAGATTAGAAAGAAGAGTAATGAACCACGAGTGAATTGGTGTCTGTTTGGATAATAGCTTGGAGTGGGGGTAGGTCTAGGAACACCACGGATACCGTATTGGTGAAGTGTGGGCAGTAGGAATATCATGATTGATGGTGGTGAAGGCTTTTGGATAACTCTAAGGAAGATACCATAGTGTGATAATTTGCAGCTAGAGAAGAAGAGGTTTATTATAGAATCCAGAAGAGCAAGGTCAGTGGAGTGTTGTTTGCGAAAGCCGTATTTGGTTAATCATGACAGGATGAGGAAGTGGGTGAGGAAATTGTCAGGGCCTGTTATTAGTATAAGGCGTTTTCAAGGATTTTTGGAAAAACTTGAAGAAGATATCTATGAGCGGGGTAGTTAGAAGACATGGGGATCGTCTTTCTTTTCCTTGAATACAGAGTACCCCTCTTCGGCAACCTTGGAGAGCCGAGGGAAAGATACCACTTGATAAGGAAAGGTTGAAGATGAGAGGTTTGGAGATAAAGGGAATGACAACGCTTTACGATCTAAGGGGCTACTCATCAGAGCCATCAGAATCCAGCGCTTTTTGCCATTCTTGAATTTTTTGACAATGTCAAGAATCTCCTTTTCTCCTTTCATCGATATGAATTCAAGAAAATGGAGTTGGAATAAATGGATCACATCAAGAAAATCAGAAAAAAAGAAGACGACTGGATCTTGGAGGCAAGTTCTGGACCATCTTGTCGAAGAAGGAGCTTGAACTTATAGGAGATGAGTCCTGGTCTGAATCCTGGAGAACCATCTAGAAAATAGGGAAGGGGTAGCTGTTAGGTCTGGAGGAATTTTTGCCGATGACGTTGTTGATGGTTTGCCATGGTGTTTTTATGGTTTGTATTTGTAATATTAAGGTCCATGGCCCGATGCGCTAATAGCCTCGGTCCCCAAGAAGGCCCAATTTTACATCCGGAAGTGGTCCATTTTGGTATATATAAAGCTACTATTTTTCCTCTCAATTTACCTGTGAAAATCTTAGGTTCAAAGATGTTTGGTTTGAAAGTAATGAGTCGAAAACGTATCCCAATTTGGTCGACCAATATTATTTTTACAACAGTACTCTTGGGGCTTACGAAATCACGTTTTCTGTTTTCTGCTCTCCACAGAAAACGCATTGAAATATCTGCGCGAAACTTTACAGTTAGGGGGGGGTTTTTAGGTGAAGGCCAAATCTAATCAAGATGAACAACTTCACATATCCAATAAATCGGGGGGCGGAAATTCGGGCCACCCCCCTTTAAAAAATTTTATTAAAAAGTAATATTCTTACGTGACGATCTTGATTTGCTATTTATGTTTGTTTAAATTTACGAAGTATGTTTCTGTCAGTGGGAATGTTTTAGTGAATTTGATGTACAAATCAATTTTTTCTAGTTTTCTAGTTTTATAAAAATTTTAAATTGATTTTTGATTATTCCCGCAGTATTCCAAGGTTTTACTTTCCCTTACTAGTCAATTCCGCCCAACACAAAACTGTGCAACAAATTTCAAAAATTTAGAAAATTGGGGGCGCCCTTCAAAAAATGTCTAATATGCTTTAATTGTGTGTATTACATCACTGACACTAGCCCCCTTGAATACTGCACAAAATATTTTCCCGTTTTTTACAACCACCTTAAATCATATATTGTAGCCTGTAGCATCATAATGGAATAATCAGTCCACAATATTTTGCAGATGAGGTTGATAAAAATAATACAAGGTTTTCTAATGGTAAAAAATCTAGGTTGTGTGTAGTGTGGAAACGCACGCGGGGGGCCGCCCTAAGGATCGGTAGCGCTTAAAAGGTTTTATTGGTTAATCAAAAAACACCTCCATCATTAATATACAGAATAGCACAACGCGATAGTTTTTTGACCACCACATGCTCCAGGAGCTGGCCTCACTCACACTCACCGTAAACTTCAAAAAGGCGTCTCCTGTAATATTTGCAGAATCAAAAAATTGCAGAAATAACCAGAGTACCAAGTGTGAGAGTTTTCGTGATAGTGAGTTATACTTTTTACTGGCATTAATACGGCATTACACCCCTAGGCCAAATTGCAGGATATTTCTAAAAATCATTATATTGTTAATTTGTGTTTTTGTTATAAAAAAACAATAGACCAGTTTTTTTAAAAAACCAACATTAGTACTTTTAATTTTTATGTGTTTAAAATATTACCTATATAGTTACCTTTTACTTTTCTGAGCACTCCACACATATCGAAACTCCTCACTGCATAGTGCCCCTGACTTAAATATTCTAGTGTCAAGGTTATGAAGTTACCTCATGTGGTCCACCAACCCCATAGGTGCTTTTCGGTTTCCGGTCCGGGTCTCTGTAATTTGCATAATGCAGAATGCAGAAAATGCATAGTATCACGTTTGGTGAGCAGGGCACCCACATTGTAGTTCTAAACTCTTTTTATTATTGGGCCTTAAGTTAGTACCACCCAGCCTGAGCACAAGTCTGAGTATAAATAATTATGAACTGCCCTGTTCACGCTATTAGTTTGAAGGTCTCCTGTGAAGGGTCTAGAATGTTAATGTATCGTGGCAATTGAACCACCATTAATGGCAGTCCCCAACTAAGCAAAGTCGTAAATCTTCCACAGAATTGAAATGCTTGCTTGCCCATTGATAAGGTTGGTGGACTGGAATAAGTTTTTCACTTATGGTGTGCACAGGGCTAAAGTTTTTTGATGGCAAAGTGTTAGTGGAGTTCTGTGTCTCAGTCATAATACCATTTTCTTTGTTGTCTGGGGCTATCCACTCCATGCAATGGCAACACATTACCGGTGCGTGTTTTCCGGATCGGTCTTGGGGCCCCCCCTGATTTCCCCCGGAAGTAGTATTATCGATTTTGATCAGACGAAAGGCCGTATTTTTCCTCATTATCATCTGAAATTTTATGCCCATCAAGAAGTCCATTTCACATCAGTCATTCACAACATTTCAAATCATTCATTCAGTTCACATGTTCATCCCCCAATATATAAACAAAAAAAAACAAAAAAAACCGCCGTTTTTAGTGTTAACCATCAATATTAGCACATATTGAATAGGGCTTTGAATATGGCATTATTGCTTCTATCTATCTACTCTACCATCAACACCGCAAGTTTGTTTTCCACGGTACTTGATGTGTTGTATGTGCAAGTGCCAGCGCTCTCATATATCAAGTAGAGAACACAAACAAATCCGACATAATCGGAACGCAAATTTAAGTAAAGCTGTACAGTTCACACTTCCACCGATCTCTTCAATCTTTATACTTTCAGGTCGTGAGGTTAACCATCATCATGTTCATAATGTTGCCACTTAATCTAATTTACTCTCAAAAGCTGGGACTGATTGAGGCCGGTGAATGGAGCTGATAAAGCTTGGTAGAAGAGCTTCAAAAATTCAAAATTAAAAAATTTTACCACATGGTGCAATTGTGCTGTGTTTTGTGTGGTGTGTGTGTGTGTGTGGTCTGTGCAAATTCAAGAGACCGCACAAAATACAACACCATAAACGAACCCCCCCTTACATCCCTGCCCTGGGCTTACATCTTGATAAAAAACTTCCTTCCTCCTTCCTCTCCTACTCTTCTAAGAAATTGACTGCATTGTTACCAGGCCCGTCCAAAGTTTGTAAAGTAGAAACCTTATCCCTACTATGGGGTCCCCTTTTTGTAGTTTTTTTCTACTTTAAAACACAATTTTATTTAAAAAAAATAAACATCTCATATCAACCAAAAAGTGGACTGTCTTGCAGCGGTTCTCTTCTTTAATTTTTTTAGCCTTTCACTTTTTTTTTCTTTCATCATCAAAAAAATAAAAAAACTCAGGAAAATTTGAACCTTTAGTGGGAAATGATTTTGGTTCATCTTTCTTCCTTGTGTAAGGGGGGCGCGACCTATTGGCCCCTTATTTCATGAGTGCTTGGATGTTTAAGTCTTTACATTGTTTTTGCCTGTATGATAACAGGACTCACATCTGATAATAAGCAATAGCTTTCATTGTCTCTCCTCTCTGGGGCGCCCCCCCTCCTCTGGGTTCATTGCTCTCCTCTCTGGGTCTCCCTCACATTGAACACTTGGTGCGTTAACTTCCGGGTTGCTTAATAACACATTGAGTGAAACCACCTGTCAGCAACTCCTAATTATATACTTGAGACTTGTGATCAGGCTACCAAGTAAACGGACCAAGGTACTGAATGCAAATCGTAACCGTAACCTCAAACTACTGTTGACAACTCCACAAACACTACAAAAACACACCTCTGCATTTTCTGCATTCTGCAGTTCGCAAATTAAACACCGAAAGAAAACCGGTTTTCTGTTCTGGGTAGAAGACAATTACCAAGGCCCCCTCACTTTGTACCAGTCAGGTCATTCATCATAGCCATGATCCTAAAAAACCACTTGTCCACTTTTCCTATCAAGCTGTACAGATGGAGTTGTCAAAATTTTGTAGTGAATAAAATTGCGTTCAATTCATTCAAGTTTGGCAAGTTTGTCAATCCGCGTTAACAGACCTTTTAAAATACTTCATGGAAGGGATAAGCTGTCTGGTAACTTTTCAGCTATAGGGACCAAACTTGTTAACAATGGTTTTTACAAACCTCATTTCATCAACCCCACACCACTCAAGTTCACCCCCACCAACCACGCGAAAGAACCCCCCCCCCCAACACCGCACACCACCCCAGGCCGAGCCAGATCCCCCCCCCCTAATTCCCCCCTTCCCCATTCACCCCCACCCCCATGGACTAAGTAACGAAGAACTGACTTGAAACATACAACAAACCACAACAACAACAACAAACAACCCACCCAAAACAACACCCCGCCCCCTGCACAGGACCAAGCCCACCGCCCCCGCCAACCTGACCCCACACAACACCACCGCCCTTCCCCACCGCACGCTCGCCCCAGCACCCGCCACCCTTTCCCTAACCACGCGCCCCCCGACAAAACCACCCCAGTTGTCATCTTTCACCCAAACATTTTTTTTATTTATATTTTAATTATTCGTAGGGGTCAAGCGGCTATAATCCTTATCGTACCTACCCAAATTGACAAGGCCAGCCTCGACCCAATGGACCACCTATGTTTTAACGGAAATTTGGGTGGTAGGTCCGATGGTCACAGTCGGCCAAACTCTACCCTCCCGCGCAGGCAAATCACTGCATGCGTACAAATAAAATATCTCCTACGAAGTAAACCTACTTTCTGCTGCTGGCCCACCTCTTCCCATTACATTCTCGTCCATCACTGCTGGACATAACTTTTGCAATAATTCCATGTTTTAATTTTTAAAACATATGCCAAAATAATCAAGTACCCCCCTATAATGTGGCTCTTCCTGGCAGCCATGTCCCTGAGCCATGTGTGGGAATCAGCTGTCAGATTTGTTGACGTTTGCCAGTCGCCAGCGCTAATCGATCAATCGACTCATGAATATGCAAAACATAATGCGGAGAAAAGTAGCAACACTGACTACGATAGTCTCTTACGCACTCTAGAAGGGTAACGGCTGGATGTGTTCTGCTAAATGCTGTGACCAGAAAATACACAATACCGTAAGGTTCGGGAAAGGCAAGAATTAGGATTTTTTAAGTCTGCGTGCACATAATGTAATTTGTGTGAAAAAGTGAAAGCAATAATATGGATGAAAACGTTATTACTATTCATATAACGCCCGCGGGAAGAAGAACTGAATGCGAACACCCAAATAAAGAATATTAAAAGGGATGGCCTGAATAAGTATCAAGTTTTCATCTTGATGGAATGGTAAAAATAATCATGTCCCCTCCCAGACAGGCCCCATCTGTGAAGTTTCTTGCTGATAGTCATCATTGGATATAGAGCAAGAAACGTGATTTCATAAGTGCCATAGAGTATGTATAATGGAAAAAAGATTGGTCGCAGATGTAGTACCTTTTCGCTCACAACTTCCAATCCAAAACACCAATATCCCTAATCTTTCACAGCCCTTGTAAATGAGAAAATAGTCGCTCCTTGTACCAAAATCCTGACCAATTCTGGTGATATCTGGGGTTCTTTGGACCAGAGATTAGCCTCGTGCCCGGCCCTTTAAATAGGCTATCTATCTAACGGCCGCAGCCGAGATGCTGTTCAGCCATGTAGCGCCAAATGTCCCTTTTGTCATTAGTTGGGGATGTCAGATGGATCCTGCCTGGATGTCCTCGATCAATCACATCACTGTATTAAAGGGGGCGACGACCCATGTTTTTGGCATGGTAACTTCCAACATGTGAGCGTCTGAAACTACTTGGTCAATCGCAAGATGACAGTGACTGGCAACAGAAGATGAAATTGGAGGGATCTCCATATATCTGTGCTTTGGTTCTGTGCGCGCGCCAGGATATGTTTTGTACTCGCATAAGAATCTTGGTGTAAGGTGCCATCCAGTCTATCCTGTACTCTTTCTTCATGGTCAACGTCTCAGATCCATATAACAGGAATACTCTCTACAAGGCGCTACAGAATTTCCAGGGCTTGGTTGAATGGAGATACCAGATTGCCATACGTGGTGAGTTTATTGCAGCTCCAAGCTTTCCTACACGCGTTGACGATCTTTCTTGCTGTCGGCAACATAGACCCTAGATCTTTTAAGTCCTTGACTTCTTTGAGTTGGCTACCATCTGCTGTGCAGATATGTTGATGATCGTCCCACCACCGCCCCCCCCTTTCCTCATTGACAGTCATATATTCAGTCTCTTGGCATTCTAGATGTGGCCGACTTTTGTCTGCAGCATTCTCAAGTGATGTTTTAGTAGATCTTGTGCACCAGATATCAGATCAGCTGTTAGAGCTAACATCTCGTAGTCAAGGTCTGTGGAGATGCTGACCCATGTGACTTCTGGAAGCTTGGGTTTGATGGTTAGTCCTTTGTCGTTCATGATGTCAAGACTCTGTTGAGGAGGGTAATCAACCACGACTCAAAGAGATAGGAGCAAGAGTATCTCCTTGGGGAGGATTCCAGTAGTTTGTAGGAACTCCTTTTGTGGGCCCATCCATGGCCTGCACAAAGCTATATGGGTTATCATACATGATGGCAAATTGCCTTGCAAGTCTCATCGGGACAACCGTAGTTGGCGAAAAGAAAACAAATATGCAGCATTACATCCCTGTTCACACTGTCAAAGCCGTGGAAAAATCTACACACAATTGAAGCTTTTCTCTTGGAAATTCTCAACTCTTCATGATCCTTCTAGGGCAAGTATCTAGTAGTGGGTTGATCTGCCTTTGCGAAAACCGTTATGGTTCCGGCTGAGAATGGTATCTATGTGCGGAGTTCGTCTGTTTTAGCAGCATGGATTTGTAGATCTTAGAGGCCAGTGGTGACAATGTACTTCCTCTGTAGTTTTTGGGTTGTTGGAGGTCGCCCGAATAATGGGTGGGGGGGAACCTAAGGGGCGGAGATGGGGGGGTAAGAGTTAGTGAAGAGTATTTCTTTGGTAGAGGAATGATGAATGAGGTTGAAAAGGCAGCTGGTTTGTTTCCCATGTGTGTTATTACAAAATTCTCACATTGATCATGGATAGTGGAATTCTTTCAGAACTCTGCAGGAATTTGTCGGGACCAGGTGTCTTGTGTTCTTAAGTTCTCAGGCAGATCTGAAGCTCCCTTCCATAGGAAAGGTCCAGTCTGGATGGGAAGAGTTTCTGCTATCTTGTGATTGAAAGAAAGGTTAATCAAGGTTAGTGTTATGCTGAACTGGCTTGCCAAGTAAGAACTAAAGTGCTGAAACCATGGTTCAAGGCGCTCTTCAGTTTTTCACCTTTGATTCTTATAGGTGGTGTAGCTTTCTTATCCCTGTATCGGTCAGCTCCCGCAAGGCCTCCCAGGCACACATGCTTGTTTCAAGATGTAGGGCGTCAAGTACTTCAGCCTTGGACTTAACAGCTCCTCAAGCACCACCTGGTAAGCGTCATCAAGTGCATCCTTAGCAGCATCAAGGTTCTGTGGAGCTTCTGGTGGATTTTAGTAGCGGTGCTTCTTGTCTGCAGACTTCATTTTTTTCTCTGGCTTTGCTAACTTTGTCGTTTGAGTGCAAGCAGAGTCTTCTTCTTGTCTTCTAGGTAGCATCGCCAATGCCATTTCTTTGTTTTGGCTGAAGTAGGACATTTAACTGCGCTGTAGTTTCTTGTCCTTCAAGCTCATCCCCAAGATTGTTGAACCTGTTATGTACCGCTACAGTATACTGCTCACAAAGCTTGTAATCCCCCACTACCTTCCTCCAGTCTATTGATTTCATGGGATCTCTTGGAGTGGTTTACTCTGACGATAACTTATCTGGCCCTGGCAAGGACAATTCTGTGATCAACTTTACAGATTCAAAAGTTGTTAGGCTCTTTATTCTTAAGCGTTAATCCACTTCGTTTACTGACCAGAATATAGTCCACCTCGACAAGTTCTCCATTTGGGCGGCGGTGTGTCCACATTCTACCTGAATGAATTTTGGAATCTTTGGTATTAGTGACAACAAGGTTACATTGTTCCATGAGGTCCTTCATGTACATTCCATTTCTGTTAGAACTCGTGTTGATGCAAGTGAACAGCGCGTCGTCAGGCCCAAGCTTAGCGTTTGTAATCTCCGGATGTCAGAAATTATGGGCTGGAACTGTACTGTGGCAGTGGAAGTTCATGGTAAAAGTAGAGACCGTTTCTCTGGATAGTCCCCGTGTGGGGGCGTAAAGAGCAAATGAGTGTTGTTTCAGGATTGCCCGTCAGTGTAGGAGCTCAATGATGCGCTCAGGAAATTAAAAAAAAGTTGACATGGAAAATTTAGGCAATAAACACGTTGAGAGCCTACTAGTGGGGGGTGTAAAGGGTAAAGACACAAGCCGCCAGGTCTAACAGCCCGCTCACCTTAAATAATCGTCTATGCCTTTACTCTTCGATTCTTCCATGCGAGAGGCTGGTTGAGGTCTGGAGCGATGATACAGTATGCGAACATCCGGTGAAAAGACGGACGACAAGGTACTGGTCTGCCTGATAGTCGAGGTTCACTTTGCACATGCGGTGTTCTTGTATGCAGATGACATCGATTTCATACAGTTGTGCTTCATGTACAGATCTTCTTTCGTGGCGTTGTGGAAAGTGTCTGGAACCCCCCCCCCCATTAAATGTGCTAATGGATGAAAGCATTTTTTGCGTCTAACAAAGTTGTCCATGCTTTTTAGTCAATATCATGTTGGGCCGCCAGTAGATTTTAGGACCAACCCATCATGCATATTGGGTATAGACCAATGTTGACTCAGAAGGCACACCCCTTGAAATCGGGCTTTAAACCCTGGTGCTACTTTGTGAAACTATTTCCTCTTTGTCAATTAAGTCTAAAGTAGCCTGGGATTCGCCAGGTCTCCAGCACCCTTTTCTGTTGGGGAAGTCCTTACCTTGTAAGGCACCTCACCATTAATTATTAGTTTCTCGAATGTACTTCTGAAAGTGAGGATGAGGGTGAGATTACCCTAAATTTCAAGCTGCCATCCATGCCCGTACTCAAGGTGGGGGGGTCCACTTTTTGCTGATTTTTTTGATAAAAGGTAAAAAAGTTAAAGAATTTTGAAGAACTCACGTTTGTTGATTAAATGTTTAAAAAGGACGTTTTTAGGGAGTTGTCCACTTTTTTGCAAAAAAACGGTGCACTTTTTCGAAGTCCCGCCCCCCCCCCCCCCAATAAATTCCTGCGTACGGCCCTGGCTAACATCAGAAAAAAAAATGGCGAGGGTTAATGTATTTTCAGTTTAAGAAATAGACCCTTGGAAGTCTCTAAACTCACAAGAAAGTGACTGTGGTTGATTACTAAGCACAATTAAGCCTATCCGAGCGTATTTCAGGTTGAAAACTATTAATTTAAGAAATTGAAAAATAAAAAATAGTCCACTTATCCCAAAAGTGAGTAGGGAGGGCCGCTACGGGATCTAATATTGTTTTTATTCGCCTAACACAAATTAATAATTGAATTAAAAAAAGAGGAAACTCGAAGTCCATATAATCTCCTGTCGGGAGAGGGGCGGAACTGGGCCCAGCTCTTCCCCCGGTTACTTTCCAACGCGGCAGGTAACAATGTCCCCTCCTGGCCCATGCGTGACAAAAAAACTTGCATTATGCCTCACTATTTAAACATATCAACCAATGTACCCCCCCCCCTACACACACCTACACACCTGCACGCTACAACAACACACACCCCCGGTGCACACACACCGGCGAGCTCAAGCAACACGTTGTTTACGTTACATTATTGTAAGTCCGCAGCCTTGCTAAGTCAGGGGGGTAGGACACAGGCCAACCCTAACAGCAACAGAAGTCATGAATTTCAGCGTAACCCGGTTGCTAAGTCTTATTCCAGACTTAGCGTAGGATGGCGCTCTTACGCATATCGAACTCACACACAGACTTGACTTAGGCTAGGCCTTGTCACGAATCTTTAATCTACATGACCGTTATTGGCAATTACAACTATTTTACAGCGGGTTAACCACTACCCCGACGGATTTTGAAGTCATAATTTTTTCTTAAATTATCATAATATTAAAGCTAAGATGTAATTGAGGAAGGTTTAAAAAGGATGGGATTTTGGCAATGTCACATGGTACCGAGGCTGCCATATAAAATACACTTAAGAATTCCCGAAATGACCGTTTTGGGAAATCCCCCAATGCCCAAATCAGCAGCTCGTGGTCCGACCCCCCTGCTCAAGTCTACACGTGAAAACTGGCAAAATTGCCGATGTATGACGACGTGCCTGCCATGTACCCTCTGCCATGCATCCGGCCAAATATGTGTATAAGAGGTCAGTGGTTTCAGTACGTTGTACGTGGTATACATAATTACATATTCCACACGGGAATTCAGTGGGATGGAATCCCGGGGATGGAATGCACGGGGTTTTCGGGTTGGGGTTTTTATTTTTTTACGTCCCTTAAATTGATAAAGCCATAATGATATTTTAACTAAAAAGTGTTTAATAATACCGGGCCTGTGAGTCCTGATTCACCCCAATGTTTCGATCAGATCAGTATAACGTTTAAATGACCATTGACAATGTCAAACATTTTCTTCACAACCTAGCAGCTCACACATCATCGAGGATTTGGTAGGTACGCATACCGGAATTATTATCCAGCTTGACTCGTTTTCCGGTTAATGATCAACCCAAGCAGTCTTTCCTCCAGAGCCCTCGGACTATAATAGTGTACATAAATCATTGGCTCTGTACAGTGTAAGCCAGCTCAGCATGCTGCAGACCTGAATCACAACTCATCTAGTGGTAACAACGCGCGTACATTTTTCTCTGCATTTTCGTGTCATTCTGCATTCTGCAAATAACAGGACCGCTTCAAAAGGCAGCTATTTGTTTCTGATCTTTTTTTGGACTTGGATTTTTTTCTGCTCAGCAAGAAAAATTAATCTGATGACCAAAACCCAATGCAGTGTACACAGTTCTTAATTGTGTGTAAACAGCCCATCCATTGTTTAACACTTTTCAGCGCTACTGATACTGAGCTGTTGAGTTCAAGAGTCTCATATTTCCATGGCCATGGGCAGTGATATAAATACCCTATACATGCACTGGTCACTGGTGATTTGAAATTCCCTGCCTGCACTAAATGAGACTAGTCCTCACCAAGCTTTGTATGGTAGCATGTAACAGTTTTTCTGATTGGTTGGGTCAGTTTGGCAAATGTTGCTGAATATTCCACTGTATAATGACTTCTATAGCTAATTTATAACGAAAATAATACTTCCCAATGTTATATCAATTGTGCTACACAATTACATTGTTTGTATGTTATTTTAACATATAGCATAGAAACTCATTTCAATCAGCAGACTAATATTTCATGTGTGGTAACAGGCACCACTTTTTGTACAGTCAGTGCATGGGAGATAATTACTACACACTAGTGAATTGTTTAATTGCATTTGACAAGAATTCCATTTAAAGGGCAATTATATAACCTGTAGCTGGTGTTTCATGCAAGTGATTTTACTTCAAAACAATACCAGGTTACCACAAAAAAATAACATGAAACTGAATGTCTTGTTTCACAATAGTTGCTCATTATGATTGATGCCTGCATAGATTCATTGACTACCTGAATTGCTGTGTACTGTAGCGTGTTACATAACATTTCAAACTAAAACTGTGTTACAAAACTAGTTATTGTATTTCATTTTCGCTAATTGTGCACTAAGATGCAAAAGATTGTCCTTTTTTAAGGACTCGTCTGTTCCTTCTAACGGAAAAATCAACATTTTATATATTTAGGGGGACCGAGTTGGCGTAGCGTATCTTCCCTCGCCTTTCACCAATGGGTCCCCGGTTCGATCCCCGGTGGGGGCTAGTTCACGGTGGCTTTTATTGTGAATTTGGTTTCTCGATCCATACTCGTTCCCGCAGGTTTTCTCCGGTACTCCGGTTTCCTCCTGCTTCTAAAATCGAGCTTTTGGCATAATCTGTTCTGGTATTATGGTTTTTTCTCTGATGTGCTGAGTGCCTTTTATGGCTGCCGCAATGCACAGCCGCCTTGATCACGTTTTACGTGGATATGTCGCGCGTTAAAAATAGCACCTTATTATATTATTTTAAAGAAGCACTATAGTACTTCGAACTCCAGCAGTATTGCATGCATAAAGTTAGCTCTCTGATCACAAGAGAATCGAGATTCTTTACCGGAAATGGTATTCTAATCCTGAATACATTTTATCGGAATAAAGTTGATACTGCTTTTGTGGTCAAACCAAGTGCCCGCCTTGAACTATTGCCATGCTACGTGGTGATCAGAATCTCACACACTCAAATACAACAATACCGCAGTTCGTTTCAAGACACATAATATTCCCGAACCTTTCTTTCTCAGCAAAATACAAATGCCCCGTAAATCACCACACCCACCTAATGTTTTATATCCACTTGTGTTTTGTGTTGATTATCGCACATGTCAGTTACGACTTGTATACAACAATTAGATGAGTGATGTGCTCATTTAATGTCATTAAGCATCATCAAGATGACCAATTACCGATGGCGTCTCAAGTGTTGTTTGGACCTTGTTAGGGATAGATCAATATAGTCGTAAACAATCTATTTCCTCAAAATTATGCTTTTCCTCATCCGAATTCTCATGCGAGCTTCTTTCTTGAGTATTGTGCTCTCTTTTTTCAGAATTTTGAGGGCGCGTGTATTTGTGCGAGTGTGTGTGCATGCCTCGTGCTGTGATTGTGTGTTGTGTGTGTGTGTTAACTTTGTCCTCAAGTTGACCTAGACGGATTTAGCAAAGCTAAATGCCACGCACCCCTGAAGTA